>CATIWM010102530.1:0-17806 GCA_949671775.1 Mallotus repandus | reverse complement strand
GAATAAAATTTTTAGAGTTTAACTTTATGGAGAAAGTCTGTTGAATTGTTGTGGGAGAGGAAGAAGGAAGAAGGAAGAAGGGTCGGTAAAGGAAGAGCAGAAGACTTGTTTTGGGTGTTTTGGGTTGTAGAGGAAGAAGACGTTGTTAACATGTTTGTCGTTGTTTTAGGAACGTGAAACAGAGTACTTTCCCAGAAGAAAAAAAAAATTCACAGCTCTGATACCAACTCAAAGTTTATGATGAAGAGAATATCTCTTACTATATATTGAATTGTATCGAATGTAAGATGATTATATATAATACAATGGTAAACTAATAGTGGTTACAACAACGGCTAAGAATAGATAAATTATATGAATAGAATAATAAATATACAAACTGAATAACTAAACTTGGTTAGTAGTGATTATCCCGAATAATCATAATTCACTATGATCAATCCTAGCTAGACTTCTATTAATTTGGGATACTTAAATTATATTATACCCATGGAAATGCAAGTTCTCTTCAATATGTTTATGTGGCTCATTCTCTTCAACTAATTATATATATACACTTTACTAATTGGTAATTACATAAATTTTTATTTTTCTAAAATTTAAATCAAATAAATTTATAAAAAAAATATTTCAAGATTTATTTGTTATGATCTAAAACTGCTAATATTCATAATTCATTAAAATAATTCACTTTGATTTGAATATATATTACTATAAACACAACAAAAAAATTTTCAAACAATTAATTTTACTAACTGAATTTTTATGTAATTTAAGCAAAAAAAAAAAAAAAAAACCTTTATCACAACAGATCTTAATTATACATAAACTTCATAAACGATCGTCACATTTTTACTGCATCTTTGAATTATTTTATAGTTTGTGTTATAAATTCTACGTTGAGGTGTAATACATATAATGTGAGATTAATATTTATAAGAGTATATGCTCTCCAATATCTTTGCAAATAAAAATCTCCCTTACTTGTATAATTTATTAGCATTCTTTTTATAATTAATGCAATAAAATCTATATTTAACTGGCCTTTTTGTCTGATTCATCCAAAACTAAAATCTAGAAAATACGACTTTGAGGAAAGTCTACACTTTGCAATATGTATTCCGAATAGCTATAAAAATTATTGCTCCATTTAATATCAGAATAGAGTGAAATAGGTATATTTAATTATTTTATGTGATAATAATAATAATAATAATAGTGTTATTATCACTATCATGTATTTTTATTTTTATTCTTAGCTAAATTGCACTTTATTTTATCATAAAACAAATATATAAATTCAAAAAAATGTTACATGTACAATATAATAATAAATTTGTCTTTCCATTTTCTTTTTTTGTATGGCATTTAATTAGGCAGGCAGTGAGTCCCAATAATTGTGTCTAGTCAGCACTCCAGCATAGAGATAGACTATAAATTGAAAAATTTCAGGTACTTAATTGAAAATAAAAAAATATTAAAACATCAAAATTGTAGATATTTAAAAATTGCGACATTAAAAAAATATAATTTTGCCAATAAATATTGTATTAACTAATAAAAGAATCATTTAAAAATAAAAATAATTATATCATTTAATTAAAATAATTAAATATAAAATGCATTAATAAATAATGCACAAATCCCTACCTTCACAAATCTCTCATTTTTTTTTTCTATTTCAAATATAGCTTAAGCCGCGTTGGCCTAGTAAACCTTCCTAATAGAATAATAAATTAATAATAATAAATAAACAATGGTTTTTTTTTTCATTGTTTAAAAGTTTTCTTCCTTTCTCTCATGGCTTAGATTCTCTTCCTAGCTTTCACATGGTGAATGCTTTACTGGAACTAGTTGATACTTGCTCAGTGTTTGGCACTATCTGCGATTTTTCCTACCTGCTTCAGTCTTTTTTAAACTCAACTAGTCACAGCTCATTCCCTATCATCACTGCATCCTTCACGCATCTCTCTCTCTCTCTCTCTCTCTCTCTCTCTCTTTCTATAGATATATAGTTCAGTAACTATCATCAATTTCAATACACACCCTTGAATTCCTATGGAGTCCTTTTCATCTTCTTCTGCTACTTCTAGTTCATCATCATCATCATCGTCATCTTCTTCTTCTACTAGTACTGCTGCTGCTGCTACTCCTACTGATACTACTACTACTACTGAGCCAAAACCAAGCTCTAGGGAGCCAGGGCCTACTTCTCCTAAACGTCTAGAAAAATACGATGTTTTCCTTAGCTTCAGAGGTAAAGACACCCGCGATAATTTTACGGGCCTTCTCTTCGATGCATTGGAAGCAAAGAAAATTCTAACATATATAGATTACAGACTTGAGAGAGGAGCAGTGGTATCACCTTCACTTTTAAAAGCAATTGAAGGGTCCAAAATCGCCATTGTTATTTTCTCAGAGCACTATGCAGATTCCAAATGGTGTTTGGAGGAGCTTTTGAGGATCATTGATTGCATGGAAAAGGGTCAGACGGTGATACCAGTGTGTTACAAAGTTGATTTTTCCGATGTTGAAGATCAGACGGGTACTTTTGGAAATGCTTTTGAGGAGCTTGCAAAGAGTTCGACAGCGGAAGAGGTGGACAGCTGGAGAAAAGCGTTGAAGAAAGTTGCTAATTTGTCTGGCTGGGACTCATTTACAATCAGGTAAAAACCTTATTTCTGGATAAATTTTCATCAATTTACAATTATTTATTTTCAAAATATAATTAATAAAAATTAACAAATTTTTTTATATTTTATTTTATTCTATCATTAAATAAATGAATTAAATATTAAAATAAAAATCATAGTTATGCATGTGAGTAATAACTATTTTATATTATAAATAAATATGATGATAAAATAATATAATAATAAAAGCTTAGTTTGCAATGACTTTAAGAAAAAGTGGCCAAGAAAATTAAAAAAAAAAAAACCATTGATCGACAACTCCGCCACTGAGAATGGCGTGGTTGTCTTGAATGAAAAAAAAAATTATACATTTTCTACCCGGCTATCCCCATATGGCGGACATGAGCTGGCAGAGTTACTCATGCTAGTCCACCTAGACAAAAATCACTTCAAATTGAGAAATATTTTGAAAACTATTCTAAATTTAAAAATATTTTAAAAAGTACCCTAAATTGGATAAAAAAATTTTTTTTACACTAAATTGGTAAAAAAATCCAAATAAATCAATACAAATCGACATTATGAGTTGAATAAATTAATTTTTTTAAATAATATTTTTTTTCATATTTTTATTTTAAAATATTTAAAATTTCTTATTAAAAATAATTTTTTAAACAAAAAATTTGTTAGTTCTAACATTAAAAAAAATTAAAGAAAAAGAAATGTCTATTTGTTAAAGTAATAACTTTATTAAAATCTATTAAAGTTGTAATATTGGATTGACATATCGATAAAAGAGTATTCTATTACTTTTAAATTTTTTTATTAAAATTATTATTAAATTTTTTTTTACCAAATGACTAACTATAGTTATAATTTAAAGGCGAAAATATAAAGTATAATTGTTAAAAAAGAAACTTTAATAAATTGTAACGTTGAATTAAAAATAATATTTTTATATGAATAAATAAACTTGTATTTTATAAAAATATATGTTTTGATACTTTTCATTTATAATTTTTAAAAATATTAAAGGTTTAATAAAAATAAAAGTTTTGGGTGAGAAGTTACTTATTTTTATATAAATTTAGATTAACAATTAATAATTTATAGAAAAATAGGAACAAATTAATGTTAAATCTACAATATATAAAAATGTACTTGAAAAAAAATATAAAACAAGAAAACAAAGAAAAGAGTAACTAATTAAAATCATTAGATAAGAATGACATATTGCAGTGCAAGATATATAAATAAGAATAACTTTAATGTTATACAAAAAATATTAAAATTGTGACTAATTTAGAAATTAGTGAATTATTTGATTAAAACTAAAAGTTTATAATAGTATAATTGAACAAAGCAGCAAAGTCGATGCATTTTTTAAATTGTTAAATCTTAGAAATATTTTGCACCACGTTAATGCTAGTGCATTGTACGATGATATAAAAATACATATAAAAATATAGTACAAAATATAATTTAATTTCTGAAAAAAACTATATTTGGTGTTGCATTTTGCAAAAACTATTGCAAATTCATATTAATATAAACAAATAAATAGACAAATAATTGAAATGTTCCATTATTGAATGTAGTTTCAGCTTTCGTTTGAAAATTTCATACATAATGAGCATAAAAGAATGAGATTTGCAAATAAATATATATAGATTTTTACCTACAAATAGAGCATTTTACCAAATGGTTGGACGAGTGATATATATATATTAAGCATTTTTCATTTAACCAATAAAAACAAGTCATATGATTTTATCTTGTATATCTAACCGTTAAGTGTAATGGTAGATAAGAATATATCAAAAGCTACATGTCACTATTTTCTATATTTGAAAAATTCTTACTTACACTAGAATATTTTACATAATGGTAAAATTTATTATATTAAAATATGTGTCATATTTTTATTGGCCAATTGTAAGTTATTTAGTTAATATATCACAAATCTTACCATAAAGTGAGGCAAAGATCTAACCATTTTTTATCCTCCAACTTACAAACATTTGCTCGGGTGTTTGTCAGGTCAGAAGCTGAACTGATCAAAACGATCACTAATGATGCTCTTGAAAAACTGAAACGGAAGGCCTCGATTTACTACGCCAAAGGTTTGGTTGGCATTGAGCCACGGGTTGAACAATTTGAACCTCTTCTAAGCCTGAAATCTTCAGATGTTAAAATAGTTGGAATATGGGGCAAGGACGGTCTTGGCAAGACCACACTTGCTAGAGCTATTTATGATAAAATAGCTCCTGATTTCGAAAGTTACTGCTTTCTTCCAAATACCAGAGAGAAGCTGCAAAAATGTCCACTGTATCAGTTGCAAGATGAGCTTTTCACAGCACTGTTAGAGCTTGAAAATCTAACTTCAACCACTACTAATCTGCGGGTGCCTTTTATAAAGGATCGACTCTGTCGAAAGAAAGTTCTTATTGTTGTTGATGATGTTGATAGTTCAACACAAGTGCAAGAACTGTTATTTGCTAGTGAGCCTGATTTTTTTGGTCCTGGGAGCAGAATTCTTTTAACAGGCAGAGATAAGCAAGTTCTCAGGAATGTTGCTGGTGTTAACATTTATAGAATGCGGGAATTGAACGATGGTGAAGCTCTTCAACTTTTTAGCATGAATGCCTTTAAACAAGAGCATCCTCCTACTGATCGCGCATCCCAGTCGGATTGGGTGGTAAAATATGCGAAAGGCAATCCATTGACACTTACAGGTTTGGGACATGCATTATTTGATAAAAGTGAAAAAGATTGGGAAAGTACATTAGAGACGTTGCAAGATATCCCCAACCAAAGAATCAATGATGTTTTGAGAACATTGGAGTCTGGTCTTTTATCATTGGAAGCCTATAGTTATGATATTTTGACTTGGATGTTACTGATTTCATCCGTTGGTGGAGAATTGAAGTTTGAAAATGCCAACTTAGAATCATTGCATCATGCACTGAGGATGAAGATGAATCCAGCTCGTGAAGCGCTCACGAATCAACTTTCCTCGCAGATGAATTTGGAGGTTATTTGGTTGAAAGATTGCAAAGGGTGTAAGCATCTCCCACCACTTGATCAAATCCATTCTCTTAGAGAATTGTACATTGATAACTTGGCTGATTTAGAGTACATTCACATGATGGGGAATAATGATTCCACTACATTCTTTCCATCCCTGAAGAAAGTTTGGATCTGGAATTGTTATTATCTGAAGGGATGGCGAAAGCCGAAGAATGATGATGAAACTGCAACCACAAGTATAGCAGAGCTGCTGCGGTTTCCTTGTCTTTCTTTGTTGGAAATTAAGAATTGTCCGAACCTCTCTTACATTCCATTGTTTCCATATCTTGATGAAAGGTTATACTATGTGAAATCCGGCATAGAACCACTACTGCAAACAATAAAAATAAAGACAGTGTCAACTCAGCTTGAAGGGCCGCAGCCGCAGCTATTTGCAAGAGTTAAAGAACTGTGGCTTTCTGAATTAGAAGATTTGGAGTACCTAGATACTGAAGGGCAAAGAGGGTCAACAGTTTGTCCATGCTTGAAGAGGCTTTGGATCTCTTATTGTCCTAAATTGAAGGGATGGTGGAAAAGGGGTGATAATCCTATAATGACAGCAGCAGAGCTGCCTCGGTTCCCTTGTCTTTCACTGTTGAAAGTTAGGTATTGTCCTGAACTCTCTTGCATGCCATTGTTTCCATCACTCGATGAGAGTTTGTATTATGTGAAAACTGGTATTGAGCCGCTGCTACAAACAATAAAGATCAAGACAGTATCATCCGGCCAGATTGAAGGGGCACAGCCGCAGCTGTTCGCAAAAGTTAAAGAACTGTGGCTTTCTGAATTAGACGATTTGGAGTACATAGATTATGAAAGGACCAGTTTGCAAGAAGGGTCAACAGCTTGTCCGTCCTTGAAGAAACTTTGGATCGATTATTGTCCTAAGTTGAAGGGATGGTGGAAGAGGGATTATGATGCAATGAAGACAACAATCGCAGAGCGGCCTCAGTTTCCTAGTCTTTCTCTGTTGGAAATTAAGCACTGTCCTAAACTCTCTTGCATGCCACTGTTTCCATTTCTTGATGAAAGGTTGTATTATGTGAAATCCGGCATAGAACCGCTACTGCAAACAGTAAAGATCAAGACAATGTCAATTCAGCTTGAAGGGGTACAACAGCCACGGCTATTCGCAGACCTTCAAGAGATGGAGCTTTCTGAATTAGATGAGCTGGAGTACATAGATATTGAAGGGCAAAGAGTATCAACAACAGTGTGTCCATCTTTAAAGAAACTCTGGATCACTTATTGTCCCAAGTTGAAGGGATGGTGGAAGAGGTTTGATGATACTTCAACGACAAGAGCAAAGCTGCCTCAATTTCCATGTCTTTCCCTGTTGGTAATTAAGCACTGTCCCAACCTCTCTTGCATGCCATTATTTCCAGATCTTGATGAAAGGCTGTATTATCTCAAATCCGGCGTAGAGCCACTACTACAAACAATGAAGATCCAGGCACAAGCATTTACAGACCTTCAAGAAATGTGGCTTTCTGAACTAGAATATTTGGAATACGTTGTTAATGAGGAGGCTGGTAGATCAGCAACAGTTTATCCATCATTGAGGAAACTTTGGATTCATTATTGTCCTAACTTAAAGGGTTGGTGGAAGATGAGCACAGAAGCAGCAAGAGAGCTGCCTCATTTCTCCTCTCTTTCTCTAATGGAAATAAAGTATTGTCCTATGTTGGTTTTGATGCCATTATTTCCATCTCTTGATGATAATCTGCTGTTGGAGGATGCCAATTTAGAACCATTGCATCAGACAATGAAGATGACAACTTGGGGTTCTTCTTCTTCACTTGTTCGGCCTCTTTCCAGATTGAAGGTACTGAAAATTGTGGCAATCGAGGATCTTGACTCTCTACCAACACAGTGGTTGCGAAATCTCGTTGCTCTTCAAGAACTACATATTAGGGGGTGCTTATGCTTAACTTCTCTTCCCCAAGAGATGCGCCGCCTTACCTCTTTACGGAAGTTACATATCAGTGATTGTCCTATACTGAGAAAAAGATGCAGAAACAATGATGGTGCGGATTGGCCTAACATTGCACACATCCCTAACAAAGAGATTCAGTGAGAAGGCTGTTGCACTAGAGGTTGGTACTTTTTTTCCGCAACCTGTTACACCTGTTTTCATTGTTTTTCTTGCTTCTTTACTACTTGTCTTTCTCTTCTGTTTTAATTCTAATGAAAAGTGCTATTTTTATTGTTTTGTTTGCAGATAATGAGACCTTTATGTGTTGGCCATCTTATGATGTCTCTAATACCTCTCGATCAGATTTCAGATGTGTCTCCTGATTGTTTACTTGTTTCCTGTAATTAGATTTGGTTCTATTTGTGTATTTGTTGCTGTTTGCTTTTGCTTGTAATCTAGGTGAAAACTTTTGATTACACCTCTACCAGGCTGCACAATCTTGCTCAGATTGGTTCGAGATTTCAGTTGTGTATCTCCTGAATGTTCACTTGTTTTCTGTAACCTGTTACACCTTTTTTTTCATTGTTTTTCTTGCTTCTTTGCTACTTGTCTTTCTTTTCTGTTTAAATTCTAATGAAAAGTGCTATTTTTAGGGTTTTGTATCCAGATAATGAGACCTCTATGTGTTGGCTATCTTATGATGTCTCTAATACCTCAGCCATGCTACGCACTCTTGCTCAGATTTGGTTCCAGATTTTAGATGTGTCTCCTGATTGTTTACTTGTTTCCTGCAATTTCGCTTGTTTAAAATTTCTCCTAGGTGAAAACTTTTGATTAGATAGGTTGGGATGTATTGGGTAAGAATCTGATGATTCTTGGGTAGTGCCTGAGCTGATGGTTTTTCCCCTCTTTACTAATAAAATCTTGCTTGCTTATAAAAATAAATAAATCAAAATAACAAATAAAAATCTTGCTTATAAAAAAAATAAATAAATAACAAATGAAATCAAAAGCTTAAAACTGTTACTTCATATCTTATTGCTCATTAAGATATACACGAGACAGAAACAAGTTCAACCAAGGTATACTAAATTATTTGCTTCATAATGATGTAATTATCCAGTGTTTTTAAATTAGAACTCTAACTTTTAGTGATATATATATATATATATATATATATATATCTTAATATTTGATAATCACATGAATTTTGTTCTAAAATAAATTTATTAAAAAAAATAAAAGTTCTCAATATATATTTGAAAATCGATTATACTCAATAATTTAATTTAAAATTATAAATGTTTAAATTTCATTAAACTCTAAAGTAATTCAGTTTAATTTGGATATGACTATACACGCAACAAAATTTTCTAATATTTAGGGTGCGTTTGGATCGGAGTTAAAAAATGTTAAATGTTACTCTTATAAGGCATTAACTCTCTTTAACCCTATTTGGTAAATTTTAAACAATAACTTAGCTAGGGGTAGGATAAAGGTCTATAAAAAAATTTATTGAAAAAATTCTCGTTATTCTTTCATTTTATTTTTATTTTGTTTTTATTTTTATTTTTTGAAAAGTAAAATGGAACTTCATTAACTCAGATCAGAAAATAACAACGAGACAATGAAATCAGGAATGACATCTTCCCAAATCATTGGAGTTGTCCTAGATTGACTAGTTCTAGCTAACTCATGGGCAATGCAATTTCCTGTTCTCCTAACAAAAGAGAAAATTACATTCGAAATCTCATTAACAATCTGCAAGCAATCATGAAGCAATAACCCAAAAGGAGAAGCATAATCTTCTGGTGAAATCAGAGCTTGATAAACAGCGAAAGCATCCACTTCAATAACCACCTGAGACCAATCTCATTCTTAACCCAACTTAAAGCCTCTCTGACCCCCATTAACTCTGCAATTTTGGGATGAAAACATCCAACAACAGACATACTCTTAGCAGCCTGGAAACTACCATCATCTCTTCTAACAACAATCCCAAAACCCGTTCCGTTTGAAGCTGAAAAACAAGCAGCGTCCACATTTACTTTTAGCCATCCAGGAGGTGGTTTACGCCAGCAGACTGAACCATCATCTTTATCACATAAATGGTTCAAAATAAACTTAGATGAATGAACCGTCTGCCATAAATTGAGATGGACTCCTGCAAAATCCACCACTTGACGAGGACTAAAATGCTTCTGATTCCATACTGATTCCATAGCAGCTCATTACGAGAATTCCATATAGCCCAACAAACCATTAAGATCAAAGGCTGCATTTCTTTATCACCACCATTCAGCATCATCGATAGCCAAGAAGAGAAAGTGGTAACCTGTAAACCATTAATTTCGACATCTAACAACGCCCAGCAGGCCACAGCAAAAGGACAAAGCACAAGAGCATGGACAACTGATTCAGAGTTTGAAAGACAAACAGGGCAGCGGGAACCAATATCAACATGCCGAGCTCTTAAAAGAGTTGTAGTGGGCAAACAGTCAGATGCAGCACGCCATACAAGATTCTTTACCTTTGGAGGACCCTTTATTCTCGAAACATTCTTCATAACAGTAGCATTGGCATTAGAGAAACGGGTGGAAGAAGAAGAAGACATTCCCACCCGATAATGACTTCTAACAGTAAAGAGCCCCTTGGAATCATGACGCCAATAATAATTATCTTCACCATTCTGAAATGACAAAGGCACATTCTAAATTAAAACCTTATCCCTAACATTAAACAAATCATCCAAGAGGTCCATATCCCATCTTCTTTCCCCAATCTGAAATAATTGATTAACAGTGGCATCTTTTAACTCGTCAGGAACTGGTGTAGTAACATAAGGATGTGGAACATCGCCAAGCCAAGGATCATTTATATTTTTTATTTATAAATTACTCATTTTTTCAATTTTTTACATTAATAAAATAAAAATAAAATTTATAAAAAAATATATAAATCAATTTATTTTATGGTGTTTTTATTATTTTTAATTTAATTGTTACAAGTAATTTTTTAAATTTTATAAAATATTAATTCTAATCTATAATATTCTTACTATTTTTTATGTGTAAAAAATATATAAAATATATTTAACTTTATCTTTATGAAATTTTCTAATAGTTTTTAATTATTTACTACTTTAAAAATTAATTTTATCATTTATAGAAAATTTAATAATTTATTTATTTATTTATGTTATATTAATTATTTCATGTATATTAACAGTCTTTTTTAAAAAATCAATTACACAACTTATACATTGACATTTATTTACCAGACAATGTTAACAATAAAATTATTACACCTGTAATTGTTACTCTCTTAATAGTTATACTTATAACTATTACACCACATTTTTTTAACCCCAACGCACCCTTAATGTTACAAATTGAATTTTAAATGCCATTTAAGCTAGAATAATCTTTATTTGTTCATCGGATCAAATATTAATTAGTTCTGAACTTGCAACAACATTCCCTAGTAACTAATGTTACAAATAGAATTTTAAATATTATTTAAATGAGAACAACATTTATTTGCTCATTACACCATGTATTAATTAGTTTTGAACTCCTCTTTCTATCTATATGTATATATTAGTACACAATCACGTGCTTCGCACATAAAAATAAAAATTTTTATACTATTAAAAATATATTTTATGCTATTAATAAAACTCTTTTAAAAATAATAAAAATGTTATTTATTTATATAACATTTTAATACTAAAATAAATTATCTCATTGCAATTTTGATGAATCTTTAATTTTGTAAATTTTTTATTTGAACAGTGACATTTTATTTTTTCAATATTTTTAATATTAATATTTTATTTACTCAGAAAGTAATTTTATATAATTTTTAATTTCAACTTATAATTAAATGATAAAAATTAATTAATTTAATTTTAACTCTTTTATTAAATTGTATAAACAAATATAAAAACAATAATTATATTGCTTTTCTCATATAACAAAAGTAATACTATCAAAAAAATTATATGTTTTATTTTTTAAAATATGATTATAGATACAAGATTAATAAAAAAATTTAATTAATTAAATTTTAATTATTTAAGTAATAAACTTTAATTTAATAAATTTTTGAAAATAATAAGAGTATTCTTTTATTTATATAAAAATCTTATTTTTCAATATTGATTGTGTTACATTATAACATACTAACTTATTACAGTTTTAATAAATTCTCAATTTGAACAACTATACAGCACTCTTTGATTTTAATTATTTACTTATTAAATTAAATTTAGTAAGACTTATAAAATTCTGTTGTCTAATTTGATTTATATTAGATAAACTATAAGTAAATCCTATATATATAACAAAATTACTATTAAAAGATTAATTAATTGAATTTTTATTAGAGATAATTAAAATAGAAGTTAATCTAATTAGAATAGGAAACACACTTTTAATTAAATTAGAATTATATTTTAATTACTTTAATTTAATTTTTATTAGTAAATGACTAATCATCCAATTTTTACATAATAATAATTAAAGACTCTTTTATAATTTTATCTGTCTTCTTTCGTACATTTATATATACTAGTAGATAACTACGTGCTTCACATATGAATAAAAAAAACTTACGCTCCTGATAGTAAAAAAATTATTAAATATATACGTTGATATTATTGTTATTATCATTATTTAATCAAATAAAAATTAAAAAAAATAATAAAAGTGTTATTTATTTATATAACAATTTAATCTTACAAGTTCGATATAAATCACTACAATTTTGATAAATTTTTATTTAATAATTATACAATATTCATTTGATATTTTTTATAATTAATATTTTTCTCAACTCTAAAATTAATTTTATATAAAAAATTTTGTGGCTATACTTAATAATAAGATAATTAGAAATCATTAGTTATTTTATTTGATAAAAATTTTAAAAATAACAAAAAGTTATATTTTCTTGACATAACAATATAATATTACAACCTCATTAATTTATAATTTATTAAAATGTAATAACCCGGATTTTTGGCTATTAATATTAATATTATTATTCTATTTATTATTATTATTGTCTTTATTAGAATTATTAATATTATTATCATTATTATATTCGTTATTTCTATTATTATTATTATTATTATTGTGTGGTTATAAATATTATTATTATTATTTTAATTATTATTGTTATTATTGTTATTAGTATTATTTTATTATATTTTATTATCACTAACCTTATCATTATATTGATGTTAATATAATTATTGTTATTATTATTATTATTAAATTGACATAACTATATATATATATATATATAAAAGAGAGCCATGGGGAGATGGACACGTGGGTGTCCATCCCCATTAAAAGGGGAAAGGGGTCTACACTAGCGGGAGAAAGGAGACGAAGAGCTGGGTTTTTAGATTTTAGATGGCAATTTTTTTTTTAGTCCCTGAACTTTTTTCTTTTTTGTTTAACACCCAAACGAACTCTGATCGACCCCAAATTTGCCCGGTAGATTCATCTCATCCCCCTCTACCTCCCTATAGCTTCTATTTTGCAAGAAAATGTCCAAAATTTGCCTAGAAATTAAAAAATCAGTCAGCCTTCTTCCTCTGTTTGGCATTGTTTCGGCAGGTTTCAGGTGGCGAGGTTGATTTCATTTCATTTCTCTCGATGTCAGGAGTCTGTAGCTGCTGATCATGCGTCTGATCTATGTCTGTAGAATATTTGACAAATATTTTTAGGTATTTTTAATTATTTGTGAAATTGAGTTTGAATTTGATTTAATTAGATATAGTTGTTATTTGATTATTTGTTTTGGAGGTTGAAATTTTGCTAAATATGATTTTTATTTATTTTTCTAAAAATTTTGAATTTTTTGGGTCTCAAGGTACTGTTCACGTTACTGTTCCGGACCTAGGGTATTTTTATATTTTTAATAAATTTTATATATTATGTGGATTAAACTTTTTGAAGGAAGTTTTGTGAAATTGTGTATGGATTTTAAGATATGAATTTTTAAAGATTATGTTTAATTGTGTATTTTAGAGAAATTATTGTATTTCATTAATTATTTGAATTTTAATTAAATTATTGTTAATTATTATGTTTTAGACTGATTTTAAGTAATAATTATAAATAATTTCCGATTTTTTTGTTAATTAGTAGTATTTTTAGAAAATAAATGAAAAAAATAAATTATTTATTATTTTTCAAGTTTTACTGAGCCTTTTATTATTTTTATGACATTATTGAGTAATTTTAATAGTTATTTACAATTAATGCTAATTTAATTGTAAAATGAAAATTTGATGTTATTAGTGGATTTTATTAACAAATATTAGTTGTAAAATTAGAATTTTATTATTTATCGGGAAATTAAATTTCCTTTATAATTTTATTATATGAATAAATTTTTTTTGTGATAATTAATTAAATTTTTGAGGTATTTTGTGATTTGAAAAAATTATATTTTTTTTATATTTATGTTGTTGTGTTGGTTCTCGGTTGGACAATAAATGTAGTTCGGGGGTTCAACCCGAGATGTTAAATTTTGGAATATTTTGAAGTGTGTTGCGTGCAGGAATGACTTTACTTTTAGTAGAGAGATGTCCATTTTACAAAGGAGACTCTGCCAAATTTTTGGTAGATTTCTCATAAAACGTGACATTGAGTCTATGTTAAGTTTTGAGTTTTATTAAGGTCGAGTCTTAGATCGAGTTTTCTTTAGAAATCTAGAACGTTTAAGGTTAGAATTTTATCCTAATTATTTTCATTATTATTTTTCTTATAGCTGCACCGAGAGTTAGGCCAGGACCAGGCCAGTGGAATTATTGCAGATGAGTGCACATCTGTGAGTTATTATTATATGTATGCATGTCATATAGAATTGTTCACTTAGCACCCACATATTTGGTTGTTAATGTGAAATAAATATGCTACATTAGACTTTTATTTGTTATTTATCTATTTGGTGGTTATTTCATTATGTATATATATATTGTGAATATAGTGTTCTTGACTTGGATGCTATTTTTATTGTTGATATGAATTGTGATTATGATGTGATGTGATATTTTTGGAGGACAGTAGTAGAACGTGCTACCTAGTGGGCTACACTATGATTGTTACGCAACAGTACGCTAGATGCTAGGTTATAATATAATGATTGATGTATGAAATGATTAAATGATTTATTGAGATTTGTGGTTGAGAGTGGTGTGGCTGCGGTAGCTCGGTTGACTTGGTATTTCAGGGCCAGTCATACCAGTAGGGTGACTGCGGTAGCTTGATTGACTTAGTGTCTCGGGGTCAGTCATGCTACTAGCGAGACTGCGGTAGCTCGGTTGACTTAGTGTCTCGGGGCCAGTCCACTACTAAATTGGAAAAGAGAAATATTATTGGATTTAAATGGACCTGATGGCCAGTGAGGTTGAGTATTGAGGTTACAGATATTATTAGGGTTCTGCTCTGATCCTTCACCCAAAATCTTACTGCATTTATTTGTTTTGGCGTGAAATATAATTTTGAGCATCTGCATCATCTTCTTTCATTTACTTGCTTGCATCTAATATGTTGACATGAAAAAGCATTATTAATCATCTACTTGGAATGCGTGTATAAATATAAAATTAATATATAAATATTATATTGATATTTGATTGCTTGTATGCTTAGGTTGCATGTATATATATAATAATAATTCACTCAGTGAGGTTTGACCCCCTCAATTATTTTTTTCAAGATCCTTTTAGTCAGACCTCGTATAGCAGTTTTCTTCGCCAGACTCTTTCTTCTCCGGTTGGTTTATGTAAATTTTACACTATCATTTCTTGCATTAATTAAAGCTGCAGTAGTAATATGTATTTATTGTAGTATGTGAGAATAATATTGACTAAGATTATGTACCTGACTGTTGTATAAATATTTTTTAGCATGATATTATTTATGGAAAAGTTATTGATATTTTAAAAGTTTTAAATTCTGAGGCATATTTATGATATAATTGTTGTGAAAGTTGTGTTTAAGGCTCGCTACGGGTTCCAAATTCGTGTGAATTCCCGTTCTTTAGCGCCAGTCATGACTCCCGGGTTTGAGTCATGACCTCCTTTAATATTTTTTATAATTAATATTTTTCTTAATTGTAGAACTAATTTTATATAAAACAAATATTATGATCATAATTAATCATAAGATAATAAAAATTTATTAGTTATTTTCTTAATAAAATTTTAAAATAATAAAAATTTATATTTTCTTTAAATAACAATTTAAATATTACAAACCCATTAAACTTATAATTTATTACAATTTTAAATTTTTTATTTGAGCAGGGATACTTTATTTTTTCAATATATTTAATATTACTACTTTTATTTGCTCAAAAAGTAATTTAATGTAAATTTTTAATTTCAACTAAAAATTAAATGATAAAGATTAATTAATTCAATTTTTTACTCTTTTTTATTAAATTTTATAAAAGTATATAAGAACGATAATTACACTACTTTTCTTACAGAAATACAACTCTCAAACAAATTATATGGCTCGATTTTTTATAATATAATTATAGATACAAGACAAATAAATTTTTTTAATTAATTTAATTATAATTATTTACTTAGTAAACTTTAATTTAATAAGTATTTAAAAATAATAAGAGTATCATTTTATTTATATGTCTATCTATTTTTTCAATTTTGGTAGTGTTATATTTACTTCAATTTTAATTATTTACTTATTAAATTTAATTTAGTAATGTTTATAAAATTATGTTATCTAATTTGATTTATATTAGATAAAATATAAGTATACCTAGATAAAGTAGAAAAAATATATATTTTTAACAAAATTACTACTAATATGTTCAATAATTTAATTTTGATAAGGATAAAATAGAATTTATTTAATTTAATTTTGATAAGGATAAAATATAATTTATTTAATTTAATTTAATTTAATTTTTTATTGGTAAACAACAACATGTGAAGCACATAAAAAAAATTTCAGACTCATGATATATAGTAATTAAACATATTATTATTATTATTATTATTATTATTATTATTATTATTATTTAAAAAATAATTATCTCTAACAAATTAAATTAATTAAAATTTTAGTGATAATTTTGTTAAAAATATATATTTTTATATTTTAATTAGGTCTACTTATATTTTATCTAATATAAATCATATTAGATAGCATAATTTTACAAGTCTTATTATATTAAATTTAATAAGTAAATAATTAAAATTAAAATTAACAAATTTTATGAAAATAAGAAAAGTATATAATTTGTTTCAAAAGTAGATATTTTTAAATATTAAAAATTAATAAATAAAAAATAGAGCATATAGTTTGTTTGAAAGTATATTTTTTTGTAAGAAAAGTTGTATAATTATCCTTTTTAGATATTTTTATAAAATTGAACAGAAAATAGTTAAAATTGAATTAATTAATATTTATCATTTAATTATCAGTTGAACTTAAGAAATTACATTAAATTAATTTTTGTGTAAATAAAAGTATTAATATTAAAAATATTGAAGAAATAAAGTGTCACAGCTGAAATAAAAAATTTACTAAAATTGTAATTAATTATAAATTTAATGGGTTTGTAATATTTAAATTGTTATATAAGAAAAATATAATTTTTATTATTTTTAAATTTTTAATTAACAAATAACTAATGATTTTCATTATCTTATGATTAATTATGACCATAATAATTTTTTTTATATAAAATTAGTTCTAGAGTTGAGAAAAATTAATTATAAAAAATATTGAAATAATAATTTATAATTATTTAAATAAAGGATTTATAAAAATTGTAATGAGTTATAACTATATTAAGTTAATATCAAATTGTTATATAAATAAATAACACTGATATTATTTTTAAATTTTTATTTAATAATAATAATAATAATACTACGCTTAATTATTTATTTTTTATATATCATTAAATTTTTTGTTCACGTGTGAAATATATGATTATTTACTAATGTGTGTATATATATATATAAAGTTGAGAAAATTTAAGGAAAGGTGGGTTCTATTAGATGGTTGACACCTTGTACTTATATTAATAATAATTATTATAATTACATCAGCGGAGATATGTGTTTTTAGTAAATAGTCTCCAGGCCTAGTCACTACGACTCCTTTTGTGAGGAGGTATACCTTCTCTCGAA
>CATIWM010102504.1:0-20276 GCA_949671775.1 Mallotus repandus | reverse complement strand
GAAATGCTTGGGAAACCTTGAGCCAAAAGGTTCAATTTGAGCCATTCCATTTTTTATCCTTAGGCTCCATGCTTGTTTTAATTGAATTTAGATCCCTATCCTGTAGTAGTTATCTTCACATGTTTGTGATAATTATCCATCACAGAAAATCACAGTTGAATCCTCACCCATCATCCCACCCCCAGTTATTTAAGAAAAGAAGAAAAGCAAAAGGCACCCAATAAAAATCAGATTTCCATATTCACACCTCCATTAAACACAATAAGTAGAAGTTCTTACCTGTTATCAAACATATCAACCAAAAACATGACCAAGGTAGGCTAGTAACTCACTAGAGCACCAGTACCCAACTAAAAGTCCATTAAAGGAGGATCTGGAAAAGGGAAGGGAATCTATAACATTCGGTATATGGTTTCATGAAGTGATTCGTCTGGTCCCAGGCCTACAACCTCAAGGTAGCAACATCAAGACTACTACAATTAAACATGGTGCTTTATGCCAATGGGTCACAACAAAGTTATGTACCACAAATATAGAACTAAATGTATTTGAAAAACTAAGGCGTATTCACAATTGTATATACAGTGTGTATACCTTGAGATTTCTCACTTGATGGGGACACCCAGCAGGTATAAAAACTGCCTCTCCAAGATTCTGCACAAAAGTCCATGGCTCAACTCCTGCATAATAAGCCATTTGTACAAGCAAAAATGAGCAAAGCTGCAAAAGTTAACAAATCGAAGCAAACACCATTGGATAAAGAACTAACCATACTGCTCCCTTAGCTTCCTTTTATGATATGTATCCAGGTAGAAAGTTTGGTCATGGATGGGGTGGACAATCTACAACAATCAATTAGACAGCTACATAAGTGATCAACATGGAATTATATAAATTCATTTCAATAAAGTTAGAATCAAACATTGAAAAGAACAATTACAATTCTATGACTGACTCTTTCCACAACAAAAAGGAAAATGGTGAAAAAGATCCAAAAGTGGAATAAAAACAATATAGGATGAAACAAGCCTCTTTCTTTTCTAATATTTACTTCTCTTCAATCCAGATTACATAGGCAATGCTTAAAACAAAGATCTAGTGCAATCAGTATGAAACTTTGACTTCTACGTAATTCAAACTCTACAACTGATATAATGTAAAAGAAATAATCAATTTAGAGCTTGTCCCAAAACATATTCTGATTATACAAAAGAAGGCTATGTTACACTCACATTTTTAAACAGCATCCATGAATATTTTTAAATCAAGCAGGAACGTGGACAATGATAGCTGATTACCTGGTCTACCGGAAGGCCAAAGAGGTGCCTAAATTCCCTATGGTGCTTTCTGAGGTATTCTTGCAACTTAGACACATCTTCTCTCCGAAAAATATCCCAAACTGCACCACCATCTGATGCTTCCAGTGCTCCTAACACATTCCAAAAAAGCACGGAAAAATAGTCAAAACATCCACCCAATTATTACAGTTCAGTTGCAAGAAAATTCAAATTGGAAAGCACTGTATCACTGTTACCATCTTTAACTTTTTCATCAATTTCCCTCACTTCATTTTCCTGTTCTTCTGACTTAATGGCTTTTGTCAACGTGTTCAACTTAACTTTGAAGTCCTTTTGTGATTTCATACCCTTTGTCCTTTTACCCCAAGATTCTCCTTTATCTTCTATAGCGTCTTCCATTGGATTAACATCAGTCTTCTGTTCTAATGTCAAACTGCAAAGTCCAGCTATTTCATGACATTTGACATCTTTCATTTCATCATCAAAAACGCTGTTATCATCTCCTCCATTGTTTTCAGTAGTGGCTTCAGCAGAGCAACCTTTCTCTTCAACTCTATGGCCTAAAGCATCACAGCAATTGCTATCAGCTCTTTTTGCATCTGGATCCTCAAACTGCCTACCACTTCCAGGGAGCTCAGCAACTAGAGGATCTTCACGAGTTTTAGTTTCAATGCCTATAGAATCTTCATTCTCAAACACAGCAAATGATTTCAAAGATGTTTGTTCAGTTGGGACAACTGCATTCTCAGCTTTATAACCATCATAAGAACAACGCTCATGATTGATGGGCTCTATGCAGGATTTGGCATCTTCCAAACCAGAACCTTCTGCTAAAGGAGACTCTTCATCGTGTGATAGAATCCCATCTGCTTGTGAATTGGGCTTCCCTTTTAAATCTAAACTTGAAGCTTGTGCTAAGGGTGATTGTTCAACATGAGATATTATATCTGAAAATGAATTGGGCTTCCCTTTTGAATCCAGCTGGTCTTTCGTGTCAGCTATATTAATTTGCTCTCTTTGATCTTCAGCAGCATACTTCTGTTTCAGTTTTTCTATTTGAGAATAATGAGGGGGAACAGTAGCTTCTGCAGTATGCAGTAAAATATTCACCTGATGCATGTAAAAAAACAAATCAATAGCATACTAAAAATTTATAGCACATTTAAACACGAACTACAACTATAGAGCACAATTACAGTGATGAATTCAAATTTGATGTATGCATCATGCATTCCGATCATTTCCCTCATTCCATGCATTTTTTTATGGTTCACAGCCATTTATCAGATGCCTAGTGTACCTTGTTTGTGCACTTCAATCACAAACCAGAAAATACAGCATAATCATTGTATACCATAATATTGGAGGCTGTTTCAGGATTTTGTTGCTTCATGCTCTTCCAGCAGTTCTTATAATCTATCTGACAATAAATGCATATGCATAAGCTCACAATCTTCAATATAAAACCCTTGTTGCCATCTTATTTGAACTGAATTCACTAAAAAAGGTTATGTTGAAGAGCTGATATGAGAAATGAACACAACAATCGTTGCTAATCGAGTGAAGAAAAAGAAATTTCAGAATTGCTATCACTTCATTTCTAACCTTAAAAACTAGGAATTTTTTTAATTTATTCATC
Source organism: Mallotus repandus (assembly GCA_949671775.1). NCBI lineage: Eukaryota > Viridiplantae > Streptophyta > Magnoliopsida > Malpighiales > Euphorbiaceae > Mallotus > Mallotus repandus. Next base: position 17,339 of record CATIWM010102504.1, on the reverse strand, counting down.
TAATCATGAGTCGTACATAACTTGCTACTAGAGATCTATCCATCTAAGGGAGATGAGAGTTTTGTTACTACTAATGAATTTTTTGATCTATTACAAATGTTATACTCGAGAACTTCCTAATCCTAGTAAGACAAGAAATTACCTGGGTGACCACTGACCACACTGTAAAGGTTTAGATCAGATTGTGAGAGAATAATTTTGATATTTTTTCATTGTATATCAGATGCTACACTCAGCTATTTATACAAGAGAAGCATAAAGCAAGTAAGTTACAAGAAATAGAATTCTAGATACATACATATCATGATATACAAACATAACTAACATGCTAATGAATATCCATATCTGTTAACAGCCCCCCTCATACTGAGCCGTCCAGAAGTTGAAGGGGAAGCTTGTTCTTGTGATTTTCAAACAGTTCATGCCCCTAAGGTTCTGTAAAGATATCTGCAATTGTCTATTGTTTCTTGGCAAACAATGAAATTAGATTGGGATAAGCATAAAAAGCTACCCTGTGGTCAGACGCATTTTCATTTAAAGGTTTATGGTTTTTTACGTGACATTCGAAGGCATGTGGTTTAACATTTTAATATCCTATCAATTAATATCATCATTATTTTATAACAAAATTTTAATTTAACACTTCATTTAAATAATAAAAATATTTTCCATGTGATTTACCATTAATATAACTAGCTAGATACTTTCACGAATATTGAAATTTATTTTAAAATTTATTTCTTTTTATTCCTAATAAAATTAAAAACACATCTTATTTTTATTTACTGTGAATTTATCTTAGTTGAACACTATAGCACTTAGTTTATAATTTTACTATTAAAAAATCATATTATTTCAACATTACATTCTATATTTTAACACTTCATTTAAATAATAAAAATGTTTTCCATGTGATTTACCATTAATATAACTAGCTAGATACTTTTACGAATATTGAAATTTATTTTAAAATTTATTTCTTTTTATTCATAATAAAATTAAAAACACATCTTATTTTTATTTACTGTGAATTTATCTTAGTTGAACACTATAGTACTTAGTATATAATTTTACTATCAAAAAATCATATTATTTCAACATTACATTCTATATTTTTAATAATATTTCTGAGCAGAGTACTAAAATGCAAGAAGAATCAAACCACAAACCCTTAAATATTACAAAAAATATCAGTCCTTTTAAGAGAAAAAAGGACTAACCATAGGGTATATTGTTGTACTTTTCCCAGTTAAATTACACCCCAAATATACCGCATATTCATTAGTAGACCATCCGTCATCAAGACAACTAGCCCAGTCATTTTCTGAAAAACATTGCAGCTGATTCCAAAATGAGCAGTATGTTTGAGACACCGGAGTAGCCATTTAACAGCTTGCCAATGTTCATGTGTTGGTGAATGCATGAACTGACAGAGTTTGTTAACCGAAAAAGTCATATTAGGTTCAATAAGAGTGGCATATTGTAGACCACCAACTAATTGTCTATATAAAACACGTGTATCCCTTGGCAACTAAACTCAGTTTATAGTGCTCTATTGAACCATCTTTCTTTTTATTCTGAATAACCACTTGTTAGCAACCACATCTTATTTGAAGGACGAGGAACCAAAGACCAAGAATGAGCTTGCATTAGAATCATTGGCCATGGCAGTTTGCCAATGCGAATGTTTGAAGGCTTGAGCAAGGGTTTTAGGTTCTGTTTGAGGAGCGAAGTCGGTTTGGGATGTGGTAATGGCAGTATGAGTTTGTCGTTTGGACATGGTTTAAGGTTGGAGTTACATGGGATGAGTGTGATAAGGTGAAGAGAAGGATGTAGATTGGTTGAATTTGGTGAAGTCTACAATGAGATTGAGACTAAGTTGTTGAGATGTATTAGGATTGGGAATTGGGGATCAGTGGATAAGGTTGGATGAGGAATGAAGAGTTGGAGATGATGAAGAAGGTGTTGATGGGGCGAGGGTTGTTGAGCTGAAGCAGGATAGGAACCTGATTTTTCTTCAACAGGCAATGAAGGAGGAATTTGCCCAAAAATTTGCAACCAAGGTCCTGTTTGTCCCTGCACTAAGACATTAGATTGGACAGACTCTTTAAATGGAAAGATATTGTTAATGAATTTCGCATGACAATATATGTAAACTCTTTTAGAAGGTATGTCTAAGCATAGAAAACCAGTATGGGTTGGACTATTGCCTAAATAGACACATTGAGTTGTATGGAATGAAAATTTATGCTTGTTATACAGTCTTAAAAGAGAAAAGAAAGCACAGCCAAAAGGTTTAAATTCCACCTTGACCAGATAAAATGGGAGCAAGGCCTCAAACATCGAAGTGAATAATCTCAAAAGGAGTAGTACTAGCACGAATCACAAAGGCAAAAGGAAGTTCAGCTAATTTTACTAAGTAACATGCACAACAAGGTTGTAATGTTTTTGAAGAACATGGAAGATTGAAATCAAGGATTATTATCGAGATACTCCTTGCTTGTGGATAAGCAAAATGAGCATGCCAATCTTGAAGAGAGGGACATTCAACAACCGAGGTTTGTTTGATATGAGGATGAAAAGCATAAAGACCTCCTTCACCAGGCCCTTGAAGAAGAACCTTCTTGGTGACTGATCCTTGATAAGAAAATAGTGAGGTCAATATTCAAAGAAACAAGAGTTCTCAGTGGTGAATTTTTGGACTGAATAAACTTATAGTAAGATGAGGAACATGTAAGACTTTGTTTATTTTTAATGAACGATCAAAAGTTGGGATAGAACTAGTAACAATGTGAGTAATTGGCAAACCTTGCCAATTGCCAACAAGTTGATCTTGGCCATGATAGTTAGTTGTGCTAAGAGAAGAGATATTAGGAGTTGCATGGAAATTAGCTCCAATGTCGAGATACCACATAGGTGATGAAGAGTGAAAAGGTGAATGTGACATTGGATGCATGGGGGAGTGTAATTTGGAGACCTGAAATTACTATAATAAGCTTGAGGATTATTATTGAAGTTGTGGCTAGCTTGATACCTTTTTCGACAAACATCTTGAGTCCACAAATCTGACATGGACCCTTAGAATGTTGACCATAAGATCTCGAGTTGTTGCTTGCAGATCAAATATTGGTGTTTTGTGGCCGAACTGGTGGAGTGGGGTAACAGAGGTGCTTGATTGAGTTGAATAGCGGTGTTGGCAACAGGTGGTGCAGTGTGACTTTAAAGAAGAATCTCTTGTGCTACAAGTTCAACATGAAGTTCAGAGAATGAAACAGGTTGCGGCCGAACATTGAGACCACTAATGATGCCATGATATTGTAGTCCAATATTGCGATAAATTATTGCATTGAATTCAGCTGAAGATAGGGCACATCCCGAAGCTTCTAATTCATCAGCAAGTGCCTTGGCTTTCTTAAGATATTCAGTCATCGTAAGATCATTTTTCTTAAGTTCCTGCAATTCATTGTGTATTCTAATTGTCTATTTTGAGATATTAAGCCAAAGGCATTGGCAAACGCTTGATCCAGAATAACAAGATCTAGTCCTTTTGAAACCAGTTTTCGTAGTTTGGATTATCAACTTGCTGTGTAGGATCAATTGAAGATAGAATTGTTTGAGGAGGTATGACAACATTCGGTTCTATGAGAGAATGAAGTTTTTGATAATTGAGAAGTGGGATAAATTGTGCTTTCCGTGCAAGATAGGTTTTGGGTGTGAGTTTGACCGACAAAAAATGATGAGCAGATGAATTAACCATTGGTTGTGACAGGACTGGAATGATTTGAGTTGAAGCGAAGAGGAAGGAAGCCATTGTTCTGATACCATGTACAGGTTTAGACCAGAATGTGAGAGAATAAATTTTGACATTTGTACATTGTATACCAGATGCTACAATCAGCTATTTATACTAGAGAAGCATAAAGCAAGCAAGTTTACAAGAAATAGAATTCTAGATACATAAATATCATGATATACAAACTTAACTAACATGCTAACGAATATCCATATCTGTTTACAAGCATATTAGTGAAGAGGATAATAAAGGAACACAGCTTTTCTGGAAAAATGAGTAGACGTTCTAATCACAGAACAAGAAAATAAAATTCACTTAGACTACAATGCATCTATGCCTAGAGTTCCTCTTTGACTGTCCCATTTTATTAACTCTCTTATTATTGTTCTTCTTCCTACTGCATGTTACTCTTTGTAGCACAGTAAAATCACACATAAACCAATTTTTTCTGTAGCAGCCAGCCACACATGTATCCCTTTTCTTATCACCAGAACCCTAACCACCGTCATTAAACATTCATGTCAATCTATAGCAAGTAAACATTCAGCACAGAAATTAATACCTAATTTACTAGCTTTCAGCATGTCCCAACGATCCCTTATTGAATAACATCTTGTCATAAAATCCCAATTATATCAACCTCGTTGATCTAAACTGTTGTTTCTACCATAAGAACCACCAGTTTACTCACCCCAAAACCACTAGTAAGCACATTCATTATCTTGTCAATTACATCTTAAAAGACATACATGCTCATCTAGTGGTACTCAAATTACAATTTTCGGTCCTTACCTGACAACATATATTCAAATGCCTGGATCAATTTTTAACATCAGAGATTGAATGCAAAATAAATAAAAACTTGCACATTGCTGTACAAAATACACAAAAAGAGGCTCACAATATGTACAAAATACAGATACACGGAAGCAAGTCAATGCCCAATGCATAGACAATAAAAATATTAACATGAACAACATTATGCATTTGGCACAAATCATTTCAATCAATATGATCATTTGAAAAAGAAAATAATGAAGCATAAAAGATGTAAAACATGCAGGTTTTCAGGGTTAGTTCAACTGCTCTAAAATCTACTGATGCCTCACACAATTGAAATTAAACAAATAGGGAGACAAGTAAGCATACTGCATCTGACATGTCACAGTGCAGCTTGGTCACAGAGTCTCCACGTCCGAGCTCTTCAGCAAATCCATAAGCTATATAGGTTTTTGGTCCCAAGTCCGGTTTAAGTATTTCACTAGGCATCTTTGCAGCAATATTGAGAATTCCAGAGTAAGGATTGGTATATTCTTTGTACGGCAAGGCGTTGATAAATTCTGCATTATGGCGTGGTAACTGTTCTTCAAAGAGATTAGATGGAGGCCAATCTTTTAGCTTCAGCATCTCAGGCCAACCATCCATGTGTGCACGACCATCAGTATACCCCTTGAAGAATTGGTGAATATTTATTTCAACCTGCATGTTAAACCAGACATTTACAAACTGGAAAGCATAATGATTCATTAATATAGCACTGTAAGCAGTTTTTAATTTGGATATTCACTTAAATTCCAAAGACAAACACATGAGCATGGAAAAGTTAAAATATTCAACAAATTGTTTATTTATACACACATATACACAAACAAACAGGACATGATAACCACAAAATTGCAAAAATAGATGGAACCTTACCTCACACCAGTCCAAACAATCAATTGCTTTCACAGCCAAATTTGAAGAAGTAGCATATTTTATCTGACGAAATGCACGCCACATAACCATTGGCTCCCAACTCAAGCCAGAGGTCAATTCAGGTGCATCCCTGACAATCACTGGCTGTCCCTTAATCCAATGTGCTCGGAAATGGTCCAGGTCCCCATGCTGGATGCCAGTAGCTGAAGGACAGTATAAATAATTATCCATTGAATCTTCTCGAGAGGCAGCTTTCCGCAAATTCCTAGTATCCAATTCCGTGTCACCGTTCAATTCAAAACATGAACAGCATTCCCTAAAACTTTTGGGCACATCACCTAATTTATGAATTTCAACCAATTCATTGACTTTCTCCTTTAACTCTGAAACCCAACCATCTGGGTACATGCTCTTAAGCTCCATATGATCATGTCCACAGCCACCAAGTTCCTTTGGTGGACAAGAGATATCACCATTTTCCTTTGCTTTCCACTCTGACATCGCCCTCCTACACTGTTTAGAATCAAATGTAGTTCTGCTCAAAGATTGGTTCTCTTCCAAGGAAATCAACTCAGGATCTCCACCATCCAAATACTCCACAACCATTTTATCTCCACCACGGTCATCACGAATTTCATGGCAACAAGTAAGGCAAAGATCATATGAACAATTTGGGCAACTCCGGTGGAAATCAACTATAGATGTCCGGCAGTTGTTGCTGAATTAAAGTAAAACATTAGTAAATCCTTAATAATACAGCCAATCAAATATAAAAAATTAAAAATTTTATGAAGCAAGAATACTACCAATATGAACGTTCATCATTGTTACATACTGCCAGCTGCAGCTCTACCTCTGAAAATGAAAATCCTGTCCAAATGTTCATGTATTTAGCAAATCATAAATAAAGCTTTATTTTCGCAACAGCTGATAATGCATCTTGTACAACTACTAATAGACTAATATGTGTTTATGATAAAATAACATCTGCCTTCAAACCAGCCAGCCAACACTAGTATTAACTTCACAACGAAACAAAAGCTGGTGATGATCTTATCTTGAATTATACAAAACGAGCCACATCAAACTTTACAAATGGCATTTATTCACCAGTAAGGCCATAAAAATCCACCATCTAAAATAAATAAATCTCAATTATTCAGATGCTGCATGCACTATTATTATCCTCTTATTCTCTTCCCCCTCTTGGCTGAGGATGTGGTTTGATAAGTGCAGCACTGTAGCTAAAATTAATATATAGTCATGTAACACAAAAACAAATGAATAGTAAATATTTACTATCACTAGCTCTCATTCAAAAAATAAATATATCAATATTATCATCCCAATATTTATATGATTTATAAAACAACACAATCCATGGAAAACAGTGCCATTTAGCTCATACCTTGAATCTTTGCCTCAATCAATTTTTCCAGTGTTTGCTCATGATCAAACTTTTCCAGAAACGGATATAGAAAATGAATAAGATATTTCAGGTGCTTAACCTTTTCATCCACTGGCATTTCAACAACCTAAAAGGATTCATAAACACAGCCCTTGTAACATGAGAAAAAAGTGTTGTAAACATTGAGAGAACAAGCAGTGATGATGCAACACCAACCTCAATCTTTGGTTTTCTTTTCAAGCATCCTTTGCAATTACAATTCTTACGACAAAAAGGGCAACACTCTTCTATTGCTTCCTTTGACATTTTAGGATACCTATAATTGATAAAACCAAAAGCCTTTTTCATGAGAAATTTAATTTGCATGAGCATGTATAACAGCAAGCTTCCAAAAACCAACATGTTCACCCTATTATAAGTAAAAAATGTATTCATGAAAATTAACTAGTCATAGGATTGAAAAAAATTGTCATGGTTGAAACAAGCACTTGAATATCTATGAAATTGCTCCTAATGAAGAAAACTAAAGTTATAAACAAGTATAGTTGAAAATTAGACTTATAGAATGTGTTTTCCAGAGACTTCAAGAAACTGTGGCATAGGTTGACTTATAGCATATTTAATACAAGAGAAAGAGTGGACTAATCACTTTGCGGTCACACAATGCAAAGAACTTACACAATTACAATTACATGCATTAAGTGCAAGGTGGCAGATGCATTTGAGATGTAGGAGAAAACCTAAATGCATCCCCTAAAGTTAAACATTTAAGTTATCCTTTATGGATGAATAACTAGGTACAAAATGATATTGATTGACCAGCAAACCCCATTAAATAAACAGTCCCAGGAGAATGGTACATGATAAAATTTGTGATGGATCAGTTACATGGAACATATAAGTACCGTTTCTTGTTAATTCATGCAAATAAATACAGTGCACGTTTTTTCTCATATAGTCATATGTATAGTACCTTCTTGTGGATGAGATACTTTCAGCCACAAGAAGAAATATTTAACAGTTCCAATAATATTTTTTTTCATTTATGCACATCCAAACTTTAGAAATAGATAAGAGATAGCAAGCAAAAAGTCACGAACAACTAATTAAGAAGCAATTCATTTCACACTAAGTTTAAAATCCAAAGCAACATATTAAAAAAATTGCAATGGAGAACAATTATGAATTCGAGCCTATATTAATACTGCATCCTTCAAAAATCCACATGGCCAGGAAATCAGCTAATTTAAACTAAATCATTAGGAAATAGAAGTTACCATCTTTTAATGCAACCAGGACAATAGCGCCCAATGGGGCAATTTTGGCACCTTACTATATTGATACAGTTTTTCCAGCATTGATGGCAAGACCAAAAATCAACACCCTTCCCATTCCCTTTCCCCTGCTCTATACGGTTGCTTTGGGCAGAATCCTATTCTCAACAAATTCAAATACATTAAATTAGTACTATCATCAAATAACACCCAATGAAGATTCATAATTAAATGTTAAGGATAAACTTACAATGGTCCTCTTGGTAGTATCAAGTTGTTTCCTTTTAGTACTAGTGCTGCTACTTCTAGTAGACTGATTCTTAGTTTCTCCATTAAGAAGATCATCAAGTTTTTTCCCATCTTGTACCAATTTCCTTAATTTCTCCCTATTCCTAGCCCTCCTATCTGACAACAATTCCACATGATCATCACTCTTTTCTTTCTTAATCTCAACACCGTTTCCTTTTACTCCCTTCTTCATCTCCTTCTTATCGTTCTTCATCTTCATATCCTTTAATGTTTCAACATCACCGGCATTTATCTCCATTTCCACCAAAGTATCATCACCCCTCTTTTTCTCATCTTCCTCCTCCTCACTCTCCTTCTCCTTTTCCTTTTCCTTTTCCTTTTCCTTTGACTTTTCCACTTCCTCTTCTTTTACTTCTTGTTTAGGTACAACTGTCGCACTCCTTTTCCTCTTGAAAGTCTTAATATCGCCTACCATTTTTTTCTTTTCCACCAGACCAACATCATTGCTCTTCTCCTTCTCTTCCTCTTCAGAACTCTGCTTTTTTCCTTCCAATTCCATTGGTGAAACTATCACATTCCTTTTCTCCTCCAAAATCTCAGAATCACCGCCAACTGTTTTCTCCTTCATCAACATAACACTCTTTTCCTTCTCTTTCTCTTTTTCTTTCTCTTTTTCTTTTTCAGAACTCTTGTTTTCTTCTTCCTCTTCCTTAGGTGCAACTGTCACATTCGTTTTCCTCTTCAAGATCTCAACTTTCTTCTGTCCTTTTACCTTGTCAGCCTCGCCACTCTTTGCCTTCTCTTCACCTTCACCTTCACCTTCACCACCTTCAGACATAACCGTCGCAGTCCCCTTTTTCCGCAACATTTCACCCTTACCCCTCACTTTTTTCTTTCTATTTACGAATTTAGCCCCAATTTCCTCATCATCTCCCGATTTTGCCCTCGGCCTCTTCGCCGGAATTACCTCCGCGTTATCTTCCTCCTCCTCCTCCTCCTCCTCCTCCTCATAGTCTTCACGGCGACGCTTCTTCTCGTTAACAAGGTGCTTGCTTTGAGGTTTCTTCGCAAATTTTTTCTTGCTCTTGCTTTTGCTCTGGTTCTGGCTCTTTCTATTTATCTCATAGAGATAGTGGAGTTCACAATATCCTTGATCATGGATCCTCCACCGATAGCAGCGCCATGTCTTGCCATCATTCCTGCTGCATCGGAGTTCATCCCGCGGCACTCTGAACGGCACCGTTTCACCTTTCTTCCAACACGAACAGTCGTCTAGCGTTATCGGTCCATCACTGCTCCTATCACCACTAGTCGTCGTAGAAGTAGTAGCACTCTTCGCATGGCTCCGTTTTTTCTTCATTCTTTTTTAACTTTTGACTTGGAGTGAATTTGTGGTATTATATTTTAAAAAGAGGCACAGGTAAAAATCAGAAGCCTTTTGATTTTGACTGGGGCTGGTTGGGCGGGTGGGTAAAAAAATTTTTGGTGAAGGCGGGATTGGAATTGGGATCGGCCCCTGATTCGCTGTCGTGCGGTGATGGGATGTGACTATTTTAATTTGCTTCCTGTTTTAGGATGCTGAACCGATACGGTATAGAGGTCCATTTCGCATGACATTTCTAGCTATTGTTGTGTTTATGAGGTGTGGGGCATTTTCACTGTGGATGGTGAAACTTGTAACCCTAAGTAATTTCTTTCCGTTTTGCACTATAATAACAATTAATTAATTTCCAAAAAAAAATAATTTATTTTCAAATTTAAATTATTTATGTGTATGTATGCACATTCTTTTGGAAAAAAATACATATAAATTTTGAGATTATGACATTGATTTTTGTCTATATTTTAGTTACCATTATTTTTTAAAATCAAATTCCTTAAATTTGTTTAGTTGCCATGTATATTGTTTTATATTTTGATCTTTGTTTTGCTTGTGGGAATTAATAAAATGCATTTGTTTGCACCTAAATTAATTAGTTACTACAAAAGGCTTTAATTATTGTTTTAATGTCTCTTTGTGAGTTTTGTGTCTTCGTCAGTATGGAGTTGCTAAGTGCTCTTCGTGAGTTATTATTTTCTTCGGGTAGAATGATCCTAAACAAATTTGTGATTCAATCTTATTGTTTGAATTCTCAATCAAGCTTTCAAAATCACACTCAACAGCCTCCTTTAGCCAGATTCTTCTCTCCATTAAAGAGCATCCACCAGATCAAGGGGATAAAGCTTGCCAATAACTAATTTCAACTAATTCTCAGTCCCCTGAACAAATAAGTAATCGGCTCGATGGTAAGATCTTCAGCTCTAAAATTCTTTATGATATCTTGATCACGCAACTCTTGGCAAAGGTCCAGTATTTTGCATCAGAGTTTCAATTCCCAGAACTGAGATCCTTGAGCACTTATGTGTTCAAATCTTATAGGTCTGAGGACAAGGAATGTGTTAAAAAGGAAACTTTATGGTCTAACCATAGGAATGTCATGATTAGTCTAGGACCTCAGTTTGTGGAGCTCTTCTCCGTGGATGGAAAAGATTGTATAGTTCAAAACTATGTTCCCTTCTCTGTTAAAGTAAAGAAAACAATAAAGTTAAGGTTTCATAGTCTAGCTGAAGTACGCGAATGGGAGCCTAATAGTTATGCCGAGGAGCTTGATCTTCCATCTCAATGTTTCTGGATACAAGTTACTGATTTCTTGAACTACAACCTCGCCTATGGTTCTTAGGTTCATGTTTGGCAGTTAAAGAACTCATCTTTCCAAATTAGTCATGGCACAAATACAAAGCTGAATTTTGTTATTATGTCATTGAGGTTTGAGAACCTCTCTATGACCTCTAGTAACAAAACGGCGCGTTTCTTCCAGTCTTCGCCAAAAAAGCATAGCAAGCAAAGAACTTTGGAAGTCCAACACTTACATGTAGGAGAAGGTATGAAAGGACCGGTTCCTAGAGAAGGGTATCATTACCCTAAATCTTATGCTATAGAGTCAGTTAATAGTGAGGTTTGTCAGGAAAAAAAGAGGTCTGAGTAGTACAGAGACATTTCTAGTGGGAGTTCAAAGGAAAGGAAAAGAAGAGGCTCATGTCCAGAAGGAGGAGGCTATGCTGGAGCCTACTGAAGATATGTCTTTTCTGCCAAAACCAAAAATATCCAAGCAAGAAGAAATTAACAGCCAAATGGAAGCTGTGTTTGAGCCGTGATTGGCTCTAGAATCGCAAATGCTATGTGATTTTTTTTTAGGTTTTTGCTTTATAAAGTCAGAGATATTACTAATTGTTCCACTTTTAGTAATACTTATGACTTACTTTTGGTCTTTTGCTTAATGTTGTTTAGAAGGTTTATGTTTTTTTTTGTGTTTTATGTGTCATAGTGGTTTCAGAGTTTGTTGTAGCCCCTACCAAGGATGGATTATTACTCATCCCCTGATTTTATGCTTCTACCATAGGGTAATTGATTTATATCCCCACTTTTGTGGGTGTCTTCGATTTCTTGTAATGAATGAAATATTTAATTCTAAAAAAAATTAATTTGTTACTAAAGGAAGAAATTGGTTAGTTGTGGGATTTTTTAAATATAGAAAGTGGCAGCAATATTGAGTGTTCAGTGGAATACATGTTTTAGTGGGATTAAAAGGCAGTTAGCAAAAAGAGGACAAAGTGAGCTCTTCTTGCAAAACAACGAGATCGAATCACTCAACACACAGACAAACAACTTCAAACACAGAACTTTAATAAGAATCTTCGACAATTTTAGTTTTTTTTATGTCATTTCAATTTTTTATGTTTATATTTATTAAACATTATTTATAAACCAATGAAATCTATCAATTTTCAATTCTCTATTTATAATCTTTAATAGTCAATTGTATTTCAATATTTTATCGTATTTCAATATTTTAACTAGCAGCTTCAGCATTAAATTTAGTTGTTTCATCATTTATAGCTAGTTTAGGAACTTTTGTAGGTTTAGGTTCTTGAACCTACTAACAATCATCTGATAAAAGTCAAATCCAAGGTTGGTGAACCTTAAATCACATGGCATGTTCAACAATTCACTGTTTCATTGTTGGCACACTTGATGGGACATTACTGAAAATACTAAAAATCAAAAATTTTATGAAAAATACATATTATCGAGTCTTAAGATCAGGAAAACACACCTACAATAATAGGGCCAAAAAAATTCAATAACCACATGGTGGAAAACTCTTAAAAAGTTATTCAAAACAATCCAACAGGAGAGGATGTTGACAATTTAAGTAATAATAATATTCATAATTTTGTTTTAGCTTTTTATTAAAAGTTGCTTGCAGATAAAGTGCAAAAGCAAAGCAAGAAGATAAAAGAAAGTCAACCCAAATTCTTTAAAGCTATGATTAATATGGTTGAGCTAATGGGACACCGAGTAATTACTCAAAGCCAGCCAAGTCCTTATACTTCAAAGCATCTTGTAAAACAAAAATCTAGAGAATTTAAAGGCCAATTTATTAAACAAAGTGGAGACTTTAATTGTCCTTAAATGGTAGTTTTAGAGAAATATTCACCACCCCACAAAAGAATGAACCACCAAACAAGAGGCTTAAGGACATAAAACTTGGAGGAGCTAGGGAAAACAAACTAGAGAATCAATAGTTCCACCAACCTTATATCCTAAGGAATCAAATCTGAATTGGCATGGAAGATGTAAAGGAGGAAAAAATTGAGTTCATCAAGGAAACCTCAAATGACCAAGTTAATCTAAGGCCTTCAAGTCAATATAAGGCCTTTACTCTATCAGATTTATGGTGTTACTAACCCTAATTCTCAATCTAGAGTTTATGATGTAAGAGTACCATAATTCTCAATTTAGAGTTTTATGACGCAGGAGTGCACAACATAATAGGAAACTTGAGAGGCATAGCACCAAGGGGAGTAAGGGGAAACCAACCAAAGAATTAATAATTCCACCAACCTTATACATCGAGAATCAAGCATCAATCAACATGGAAGCTGTAAAGAAAGAAAATGTTGAGTTCGTCAAGGAAACCCCAAATGACCAAATCAATATAAGACTTTTACTCCATTAGATTTATAGTGTTACTAATTCTAATTCTCAATTCGAAGTTTACGATGCAAGAGTGCACTACCCAACAATAGACTCAGAGGAATAGTAATTGGGGAGCTAAGGAGAAGCAACAAAGTATCAATAATTTTATTAACCAGTAAAGAGAATGGTAAAGGAGATAGAGCTTAATCATAATAGGAGAATTTAAGAAGAAATGAGAAGGAGACCAAAGCCACTAGTCAACAATGTATGGGTCAGAAAGCAAATCTTTAGAGAAAACAAAGGACTCATCAAACTTAGGAGTTCAAAAAGAAAAAAAGAAAAAGTTTTAAATGAGAACCCTAAGATTTATAGTTTGCCCAAAGGTAGTTCCAGAAAAAAAGTGGCATAGGGTCCAACAAAAGAAGTTCCCCCAACCCTTAGTATAAACTCAAAGAAGGAGACTTCAAAGGCAAAGATCTTTAGAAAGGAGATTCAAAGTAGAGGAGGAAGTGAAAGAAAAGAAATTTAAAGGGAACCTAGTATGGAACCCCCACACCTGAGCCTTTACTTCTCCTTAAGAAAAACATGAAAACACCCTATTAATATGAAGAATTAAATTCATTAACTAGTTTTAACTTAACTAACCATTTTAATCTTCCATTAATATAAAGTTAAAAACCAAAAAGGAAAACAATAGCTTAAGGTCAATGATATATAATTTACCGTGTGAATAGTAAACTTCTCAATTGTATTCATGAAAATAGATAATTGACATCAAAGAAAAATGAAAGCAAATAGGAATCATTTCAACACTTAGGAAGTCTAAAATCCAACAAATACAAGGCATCTAAAAGGGAATTTTATTTAATTATTTCATTAGAGATTTTTCCAATCTCAGTGTCCACTACCTTTCCCACACTACTCAATATGGATATCTCCAAAAAGGGGGTCATTTGGATACTTGTACTTAAATTTAGAGTATTAGAGTAGAAGGAGCATATAAAATTTAAAAAAAATTGAAGTTATATGTCACAAATCCCATATTGAAAAATTGTAGAGGGGATTCTGGCTTTATAAATGTGGGCATTGCACACCCCATCAGGCTAGTCTTTTAAGGACAAAGTAGTGGTCCCATGATAAGTGATATCAAAATTGACTCTACTCTTCTCCATTGTAGGGCCTTTACAAGAGACACTAAAATCGAGGTAGGTCCGGACCAGGTGCGTCCCTCTTCTCCTTTGGGCAAAGAGCCTATGCAACGAGGACATTGCACAATTGGGTGGGGTAGAATGTTACAAATCCTATGTTTGAAAATTGTAAAGGGGATCCTAGCCTTATAAATATGGGTGTTGCACGCCCCATTCAACTAGTCTTTTGGGGAGAGGGTAATGGCCTCATGACATATAGCTCCCAATTATTTCATTAACGAGTGCATTTTACACTACATCTCATTTTTTTAATGAAAAATCATAGGTACTAAGATATATGTGAACTTGACTAACCTAAGAGTTGAATTTTTAATTTCTACTTACAAGCATTTTTCTCAAATATCAAGTATCTAAATTCAATAATTCAATAGAAAAGTAAACATTAAGTTCATTAAAATAAATAAAAAACCCCACATAACCACAAATTATTTTTCTATTTTAAAAGTTCAAACTAAACATTAATTGGAGATTATTACACTTATTCAAGCAAACCACATTTAATGAAATAAACTCTTTATATGAATAGGTTTCAAAAACTCAAGTGTAATGCACAAAATAATCCTAAAACATTTAAATGCAATAAAAATAATAATGCAATGCATGATCCCTTCCCATTTTAAACTAAAAACATAAATTAGAACACAAAATTAAAAATTAAAAATAAAAGGAAAGTACTCTCTTCACTGAGGTGGACTAGGTGGTGAAGAAATAGTGGAACCAGCTGCCTCAATGAACCTTTTTAGCCTTTTATTCTGCTAGGTTTGTTGTTTCAATAGTTCTTTTGAATTGGAATTGAAGCTCATTAAGTCTTACATAGACATCCATCTCGATCATATCATGACATATCAAAAACTTTTTTGACGTCTAAAATTTGTGTGATTCTTGCTTGAGTTTTTTGATCCTTGAAGTTTATTTTCCTTTTAGTTTACTTAAAAAAGAGTATAGGGGATATCAATTGTTAACAACACAAAAACACTCAAAGTAAATATCATGAAAACTAAAAAAAATGTACAGAGATTGGTTGATCCCCCAAGAAGCACTTATTTAAAAGGTCATAAACTTGACCGTGGCATGAGTTATATGTCAATGTTGGTTAAGTAGGCAACATGATGGAAATTCTCCATTTTGCCTCCATGATACATTTTCAATCTTTGTGTATTAACCTTGAACTTCTCTCATTTTGCATTGCTTAATTCCACAGCTCCATGAGGAAATGCTTGCGATAAAGTAAAAGGTCATGACCATCTACTCCTCAGCTTCCCTAGAAACTATCTACGCCTAAAAATTGAAAAGTTTGCTCTTAGTGGTTGAATCATGTCATCCTTTTGTACATTCCTTATAAACCATGATGTTTTCATATGCAACCTGCCTAATCTTTTCCACTGCATTTAGTTGTAACATTTTCCTTTCAGTTGCCTTTCTTAATTAAAATTTAGTGCTTTTACTGCCCAATAAGCTTTATACTTAAGCTCAACCAGAAGATGACATGCTTTTTCATGCACTAATCTAAAAGGAGACATCCTAATAAGTGTTTTATAAGCAATCATATATACTTATAAGAGCATCATCAAACTTTCAAGCATAATCCTTCCAAGATATGCTTATTGTTCTTTCCAAGATTTTCTTCAACTCTCGATTACTAACCTCTACTTGTCCACTTATCTAGGGATAATATGGTGTAAACATTTTGTGTTTCACCCCATATCAAGCTAAAAGAGTCTCTATATTTCTATTATAAAAGTGTGTACCTCTATCACTAATAATAGTTTTAGGCATTCCAAAACGAGAAAAGAGTTTCTTCAAAAAATTTTGCATACCACTCTTGTATCATTGACAGAACAAGCTTGAGCTTCTACCCATATTAACACATAATCCATACAAATTATAATGTACTTATTGCTCTCTCATATTAGAAATGGCCCCATGAAATCAATACCCTAAACATCAAATATTTTAACCTTTAAGATATTTGATTGAAGCATTTCATCTTTCTTGAAAATATTTCCACTCCTTTGACATGAGTCACAACTAAGTACACACTCTTGAGCATTTTAAAAAATTATGGGCCAATAAAATTCAACTTTAAGCACTTTAACAGCTGTCCTCTAAGGTCCAAAATGTCCTCCACTACTTATCCCATGGCAATATTGAAGGACAAGTTGAATTTTTTCATTAGTAATGCACCTTCTGACTATCCCATCATTACACAACTTCCACAAAAAAGGATATTCCTCTATGAATGATTTGAGTCATGAATCAACTTCTTTCTTTGTTGATAAGTGAAGTCTTCTAGTAGCTCTTCACAAGAGATGAAATTAACTATATTTGCAAACCATGGAGCATCCTCAAACCTTACAGCTAAAAGCATCTCATCTAGAAATAGTTCTTTAATGGGTTCTGTACTTTTACTACAACTCTTGCCTGCCTCTAATCTTGATAAATTATCTACCATAATATTTTCTTATCCCTTCTTATCTCTGATCTCTAAATCGAGTTCTTGTAATAACAGTACTCATCTTATAAGAACAGTACTCATCTTGTAAGTCTGGGTTTAGAATCCTTCTTATTTAGCAAGTATTTCAATGTTGAATGATCAGTATATACCATCATTTTCAACCCAAAGAGATATGATCAAAACTTATTAAATGCAAAGATGCTTGCTAAAATCTCCTTTTCGGTAGTGGCATAG
>CATIWM010102492.1:0-22627 GCA_949671775.1 Mallotus repandus | reverse complement strand
GAGCTAAATAAGTTATATATTAAAATGTTTGAGGTTTATTTGTATGTTTAAAAAAAATCACAATCAGTGCTAATTAAGTTGCAAAATCATAGCGTATAAAAAACAAAATTCCATCTCATTAGTTAATACTACAGAATAAATCGGTGGGTATGAAAATTCCAAATTTGCATTTTTGGATATAATTATGATAAAGGAAAAATCTTAGATTATGCGGGATTGTCAGCAAAGTCAAATTGTTGGATTCTAACTTTATTGTTATAGATTTATTTAATTTAAAAAAATACTGTTCCATTTGAGGTATTCTTTAAATAATTATTTTTAAGGTGAATTCCTATGTTTTGTGTTTTGAACTAATACATTATTTTATTTCTAATATTTAAAAAATATTTATTTATTTATGATATTTACAACCGTTAACACTCATTAGTCATCTGTTAGAGACGAAATAGTACGTAAATTTACAAATGTTAAAGATGAATTAATATTTTTTTAAATAGTAGAGATGAAATAATATATTAAGTCAAAATATAGAAAATAAATAGTAATTTATTCTTATTTTTGTATAATTTTTAATTAAAAAATTAATACAAAACTTAAAATAATACAACAAATATTTTTCTAAAAGCTTTGGAAGTGAAGCATCTCATGCACAAAAAGCAGTTGGTAAATTCAACTTTTTTCGGCCTTTGATACAGAACTTTTATCAGTTTCCAAGAATTAAAATAAAATAATTTCCAAAAGGCCAAAATCAATGATATTGCTGGGTGGGAACCGAAATGTGATAGAAGTAATAAACCGAGAATTACGGGAGGTCCATTCAATGGACCCATTTTATAGTATTTGCTTTTCACCGAATTGTCTATATCTTTTTCACATACAATATCCTAGGAATGATGGCAAAGTAAGCATCGCTTTACCTTTAATTGCGTTCTTATTCTTATATTTTAGTCAGAATTATCAAAATTCAGAAGCTCTAATTAGATCGGCTCGAATAAAATTATAAAAATAATAAAATATTTTAATAATTAATTTAATATAGTTATATATATAATAATTTAAATTAAAAATATTATTTAATAAAAAACAATTCCTATAAACTTATCATGTTTGATTTTTCATTTTTTATATTTGTACAACGCTAAAGATCATTTCTAGGGCAAAAAAAAAAAAACAAAAAAAGGTAGAAAAATATATGTCCCAACTCTTAGTGCACACTCCTGTAATTATTGTGTTTCTACTCTCAATTATATGCTCAACATTATATATAAAGATATGATTTCTACTCTCATATGCTTCCAAGCCACATCATGTTGGGTATCCTGGCTACCTAGTTGGTCCGTGAATTGCATCACATCATGTTATTAATTACTAACATCATTACTAATATTACTAATTACTAATATAGTCACATTTGATATCTCAACAAGAAACAATCACATAATAATTTTTGGTTGAAATGTCCGTGAAGTTTGAATTTTGTGTATTTATTGTCTTGTAGAATATAAAAAATATAAGGAATAATGTATGAACATCTAGTTGAGGAGACCATGAATCAAACCTCCACTCTCATCTCCTCCCTTGTGGTGTTAGAAATTAACTATGACAAATATATATATATATATAAGAAAAAAGTATAAAAATAAGTATATTGTAGTTATAATCTTTTTCAGTTATTAGTATCTGTTTTTTTCTTAAGATTTAGGTGTACATGGTATTTACTTGCTTTTAGTACCATAATCACTAATATTGTTAAAAATATATAATTTAATATTCAAATATATAATTGTTGTAATTCTTTATGTGCTTGCTTATACTAATAACTTGTTGATTTGGTCTACAAAACAGAAGAATAATCAATGAGAAGAGCAGATGCAAATATAGTTGAAAACATCCCAGCAGCTTACTTTTGAAGCGATGATGGATTGAAATACAAGAGTGTCTATATATTATAAGTATGATAGTCATGATTGCATGTAATAGTGAGAGCATTGATAAATAATCTTATTTGGGAAGCTTCATTAATTTGCTTTTTTGTCAAGACATTATGAATATAGCACTTCTTGCCACCACCATCATTGCCAAATACAAAACTATTGAGATATCAGGTGTAAATTTAAAATTTACATTGCAAAATTATGAGAAAGTGAGAATCATATAGCCATTGATTGTTGCTAAAAGACTGATACATGTGATGGAAACAAGTTTTCCTGAATTGGGTTTGACAAGAAAAGATTGTAATGAAACAAGTTGGATCAGACCTTTGTCCAAGAACTACTTCAAAGCCACATCAGACTTTGTCAAAGATCCCATACCGAAACCAGAGACAGCTCGAAGGACTTCGGAAAAGGTTAGTGCAAGAAGATTAATCTCCATTAGTGATATGAAATCTGAATGGCAGAATGATGAGCAAGATTCAAGTCTCTAATTCTTTTTTCTCATGGAAAGGACACCTTGCTCAAGATTCAGTGCTTGACTACATGGCAAAATGGAGAAAACTATGCAGCAAAGTATACGGATTAGACTAGAAAGCTTGTATTCAGCTACATGGCACCTTATGTTTTAATGTGTTCAAGAATTGCATATGTGAATTACACGAAATCCATGTTTTCATTGGCATGGCACAAAGCAAAACAAGTATTTTCTTAAAACTTTCACCATTTGTCTATTTTATTTTAAATTAAAATCGTATGTGTTTAATGTACTCAATATGAACTAAACATCTAACTGACTCGTATATGGACCGGATAGATAGGCTGAAGATAAAATGTACAACCCACAGGATCTAAAATATTTTATTACTACACTTTTATTTTATTTACTTTCTATTTTTTGAATTTTTTTTATTTTATTCCTTTTTTAGTTTCCTACCTTGGCTAGGATTTGACTTTTCTATCTTAAATAGGATTTTATTTTTATTTCCAATTAAAATTAGGGTTATTGGGTTATGCCACTTTATAAATAGGTGGCTTGTTCTCTCATATATAAACTATTAAATGATACAAGAATTTTCTCTCAATTTTTTTTTTAAGTTTCCTTATTGAGACTTGTTTATTTTCTTTTAAGATTTAGTTATGCACTAGCCTTATATATTTTCACTCTTGCTTGTTGCATCAAGTGGTACCAGGGCAGACAACTAGCCCAATCTGATGGCAGGTGATGATAGTAGAGTAAGCAGTCATGTCCATGATGGTGATCATGATGTGGAAGTCTTGCAAATTGGACCCCAGGATTATGAGACGACATTGAGAGCTTTGAGCTAAGTGTAGATCACATATTCCAGCATTTGGAGCAACACTTTGATGAAATTGCTGATCAACTTCGTGCCTTGGCAAATAAATGTCAATAGAAATGGAAATGGTGATAGGCCACGTCCAAGAGAAGATGTTACTCGAGGCCAACCTATCAACATACCTATTCCTGGATAAAATCATAGGCAACAATTATATGAAGAAGAATTAGATGAGGAGGATGAATATATGCCTAACTACCACAGGCCTCCCAGATAGGGCATCAATAACAAAAATGCTTATGATTATGATAGAGAAAATCATGACTTTAAATTGAAGGTAGACTTTCCTTACTTTAATGGAAATCTAAATATTGAAGATTTTATTGATTGGCTTTTGCAGATATAGATCGATTCTTTGAGCATATAAAGATTCTAGAAAATAAGAGAGTTAAGTTACTGGCTTGTAGATTAAAAGGTAGTGCTTATGCTTGGTAGGAAAGGCTAAAAAATAGAAGGTTCTGTGAATAAAGGCACCAGTCAGATCTTAGAATAGAATGAAACAACTCTTAAAGAGAGATTTTCTTCCACTAGATTATAAGCAAATTTTGTTCCAACAATACTAGCGGTGCTATTAAGGTCAAAGATCATTCTATAACTATACTGTAGAGTTCATGAGACTAGTGGAGAGGAATGACCTAAGGGAAAGTGAAGGCCAGTAGGTGGCGAGGTACCTTGAGGGGTTAAAGCCTCAACTCAATAATAAGATAGGTGTACAATTGCTACGCAACTTGAACGGGGCAAAGAATATGGCTTTTAAGGTAGAACTGATGATGTTAGACAAAGGAAGATATGATTCCTCTCATAGGACTAACAACCACGACATTCATAAGGTGCCTATTGACAAACCCAAGCTAGTGTAAGAGGTAAAAATACATAATGATTAATACAAAGAGGATAAAGTCACCGAAAAGCAAAAGATGATAGAAGAAAAGGGGATGTAGAGGGCCATAAATCCCTATACTAAGCCAATTCCTAGGAAGTGCTTTAAATGTAACCAACCCGGACATCAATCTAGTGATTGTCCTCTCAAAAAAGCATCAGTCCACATGATTGACAGAGATAAAGAAGAAGGAGAAGAAGTTTATTGTGGCCCAGATGGTGAAGATGATAAGTACGAGAAATGTGATGAAGGGTAGACCTATGTGGTGAGAAGACTAATGTTAGCACCAAAATAAGAGGATAATACCCAGAAATATTAATTGTTTTGAACTAGATGTACCATCAATAACCATTTATTTACCTTGATTATTGACAGTGGTAACTGTGAGAACATAGTTGGAAGAGATGTTGTGGAGTCCTTACAACTACATATAGAGAAACATCCTAATCCATACTCAATTAGATGGATTAAAGTTGCTGAGAAGATTCAGATGACAGAATAATACAAAGTGCCTTTCTCTATTGGAAGAAACAAGGATGAAGTGTATTGCAATATGGTAAATATGGATGCTTGTCACTTGCTTTTTAGGAGACCTTGGCAATACGACATCAATGCGCAACGTGCAAGGAGGGAGAATGTTTACAGACTCGAAAAGAAGGCACAAAGTTCACCTTGTTGCCTATAAAGGGAAGTTCTCATCCCAAGACTTCAATAGTGGAGGGGCAAACTTTCTTTACTCTCAACCATTCAAAATGTGAAATAGAGAATGCATGCAAGGAGACCAAGGTAGTTCATGCCTTGATAGTGAAACATGTCTTGATTGCTAATGAGAAACATAACGTAATGGAGCATCTAGATGTAGTCAAACCACTATTAGAGGAATTTAGTGAAATCATACTAGAAGAGCTGCCGGATGGGTTGCCTCCAATGAGTGAGATCTTGAAAGAGAAGGTGGAGGAGTTATTGTGAAAGGGACATATCCAGGAAAGTATAAGTCCATGTGTAGTTCTAGCCTTATTGACGCTAAAGAAAGGTGGAAGTTGGTGTATGTGTGTGGATAATAGGGCTATTAACAAAATTACAGTTGGGTACAAGTTTTTAATTCCCCAACTAGATGATATGTTAGATCATTTAAGTGGAGCAACTATCTTTTCAAATATCGATTTAAGAAGTAGGTATCATCAGATTCAAATCAGACTAGGAGATGAACGGGAGACAACCTTTAAAACTAAAAAAGGGTTATATGAGTGGATGGTAATGCCTTTTAAGCTAACCAATGATCTAAGCACTTTTATGTGGCTGATGAATAAGGTATTCAAACCTTTCATTGGAAAGTTTATTGTTGTTTATTTTGATTTATAGTCAATTCGAGAAGGAACATCTCCTGCATTTGCGTGAAGTACTGATAGCTCTACAAGAGAACAAATTGTATGTGAATCTAAAAAAGTGCAATTTCATAACTAATAAATTATTATTCTTGAATTTATAATTAGTTTAGAGGGCATTCAAGTTGATTGAAAGAAAGTCAGAACTATTAGAGAATGACCCACTCCAAAGACTATGACAAAAGTATAAAGTTTTCATGAATTGGAAACTTTCTATAAACACTTTATTATAAACTTCAGCAATATAGCATCTCTAATTACAAAGTGCTTGAAGAAAGGAAAGTTCAATAGGGGGAGTAAGCTGAGGCTGGCTTTGCAATTCTTAAAGAGATTATGCATTGCTCCAGTACTAGCGCAACCGAATTTTAATTAGTTATTTGAAGTAGATTGTGTTGCAAGTGGCGTAGGGATATAAGCTGTTCTTTCTAAAAATCAATGGGCATCGGATATTCATCCTTGGGAGTTGTCAGGTTCAGGTTCCTAAAATCAATGCAAACCCTGATTTTACCAATTTTTTTTACCACGGGCACAATGTTGGATAGCCACTGAGTGTATTAAGCCTTTCTAATAAAGCCTGCCTTAGTGAGCCTTGTGATTTCATCAGTTACTAGTTTCTCCACATCTCTAGACATTCTTCTCGGAGGCTGAATATGAGGCCAATAACCAGGTTTAATTTATAACTCATGTTCTACTAGTTGTCGGTCTAAATCAGGGATTTCTTCATATGTACAGGTGAAGTAGTCTTTATACTTAGTAAGTAGCTCTATGAATTTGGCTTCAAATTTTGGACTGAGCTTAGAGCTGATGTAGATCAGCCTTTTATTTTCTTCAGTTCCTAGGTTTATTTCCTTCAGTATGTCTGGACTTTCGATGGGGTCATTGCCCAGCTTCTTGGCAACAATATGCATATCCCCTACCTTCAATCAACTGATGAGGTCTTACTCTTTTTTTTTTAAAGATACACTCGACTGATTGAATGTCTATTGGCTGAAGAGGTTCTTAATCCTATCATCATCAAGTATAATTATAGATTGGTCTTTGTCTCCTATAGCAGTGGATGAAGGCCAATCAATAGCAATATTGGTAGGTTTCTTGCATGCCTTGAAACTTATGAGGTGAGGGTGGTATATTATGGCCTCAGCATGGAAGGCCTTCTCCCTAAAAGGATTAGGATCCCTATGTATAATTTCCATATCCCTTCAAGTCTCTAAATATATAATATCTAGTGCAATGTGGAGGGAATGCAAAAGTTTAAGTGGATCCAGTCCCTAACAAAAAGGACATTGTAGTTAGTTTTGACATCCATCATAAAGAATCCCTCAAGTTATTCATGGCTACCCACTTTAACATTTATTATGATAACCCCTCTACTGCTCGATCATGACCCGCAAATTCGATAATCACAGAGTTAGTATTTTCCAAGTCTTTGATTTATAGCCTGGGTTTCTTTAAAGTTCTACGAGGCATGATATTGACTCAACGCCATTGTCAACTAACACTCTTTTTATTTCAATACCATTAAAATTGGTCTTGATGTATAATGGTTGAATGTTTTAAGTTATGAGTAGGTCCGTTGTGGAATAGTCAAAGATGTCCAAGTCCCTTGTCCAACTCGCTGTCATCTCGGGCTCACATCTCCATATAGTGTAGACCTTTGGCCAGGCCTCGATTTGAAGTCACTAGGTACTATGAAAACATTAATTTTAGAGGCCAATGCTTTATCTTTGGGTGAAGGAGGTGGAGAAGTCCCATATTTGCTTTTCCCTTCCTTGGCCTACCAATACCACTATACCTTCCCTTTTCCTTTCTTCTCTTTGTGTAGTTTGAAAATTGAATAGGGCTTCTGGTTGGGATCAATTGGACTGTCATATATTTTTTTAGCAACTCTTTCCCTATCATTAGCCATCCTCTTTATAAGCTGATATTCTTTTGGAGTTTTTTACATTCCATCCTCAAAGGTCAATTCAATGGGCTCCTTTGTAACTCATCCTTATAGAGTTTCCCCTAGTGGGTCCAACTTTTAAAAGCCTGCCCTCTTATTGTCGATGGGCTAACTGGCAAAGTCTCTACATTCTTCTTTTCTAGCTCTTAGTCATGCTGACCTTCCTATCTTTGTCAGGGTACTATACCCTTTAAAATATATATAGTTTTGGCCTGTGCCTCTACCATTCTTTTATTGGCTTTGGTTTTAATATTTTAGCATTTGGCTAATTCAAAGAATACAACTAGCCCTAACCAATAAGTACGAGGGTCCTATGGTCACCAACTTTAAACTTTAGCTAATTAGGTGAGTGCAATTTACCTTGTTAAGTATGCCTTGGTAGTCTGTTGCATTTCTTGGGGGTGTATTTGAAGTAATGTTGGCATGTGGGGTAGGTAACCTCCTCTTCATCTATAATGGTTACCTCTTTATTCAATTTGGAACTTTCCCCCTCCTCTCTTAGGATTTTTAGGTCCATTCTAACCCTTAGCTGATCAAGCATCCACTACTCCCCTTTTCCAGGTCTAAAAACTTTGACATCCCTTGGAAAAATCATATTACAAGGCAACCTTGGCATTAGCATGTCAATGGCCATAGACTTCCTTTTGCTTAGGAACAATAGCTTCCCCTCATCAGTGGCCTTCTAAATCACATTCCTAAAAATAAAATAGTTATTAGTAGTATGCCTCTAAGAATTATGCCACTTACAGTGTTCCTTGCTAGCTTGATCTTTTAGAGGGGGAATAACATGGCCATATGATAGTTTGATCTAACCATCTTTTATTAGTGCATTAAGGATATCATCGGCCTTGGTAAGATAAAAAGAATAATCCTTAGCTATTTAATTAGCTTTTAAAATCTTTTTATCCTTCATGACAGTCGGCCTTCTCAGGGATTGACATTCATTGGGTTTAGATCCCACATACTTGGCCACATTAATAGCCTCATCATTGAATTCAATCATATATTCATCATTTATGGTTAATACATTAAGAGGATCTTGGTAGTAAGTCCCTTTAAAGGAAGCCCTCCTCTAGTTCTTTTCTTTGAGTAGCCTCTTGTAGCTGGCTGCTTGAGCAGTTATTTCAAATAAATCCCTAAATTGGTGCCCCTCAAAATGTTCCCTTATGGAATAGTTAAGCCCTCTAACTACTATAGGGACACATTCGACCTCATTGATAACCAAATGACATTGTGTATGAAGTTTTTGAAACCTCATCACATATTATTCCATAAACTCACTTGGTAGTTGGGTGATTCTCACAAAATCGGCCAAAGATATAGTAGGTCAGGCTCTATAAAATTCTATGTGGAATTTCTCTTCTATGTGGTTATAGAGTTGGAGGGTAAGTGTGTGTACTAAGTAAAGGCCAATTTTGTCAAAGAGTTACTAAAGAGTCTCAACCTCCAAAAGTCATTGGTCGATGACTCACCACAATGTACTTTGATTTGGGCTATATATTCGATAGAGGATTGGTGTTTATCCTCACCTTAAAACAACGCAAATTCAGGCACATTTTATCCTATTGGGAATGGTATAATTTATCTATCCAATCAAGGTAGGATTTACTATATATCGACCTAAAGATAAGTTTATAATCTATTCCCGTATATTATAAAGTATCCCTTAATAGACATTGATCGATCACAAGTGGCTGATATTTATACTTATATGCATTATTTTCACAATGTGCAGGGGAATTGCCTCATCTAGATCCTAGCCTAAATTTAATTCCACTACTTGGCCTTGGTCATCATATGTAAAGATGGTGCTAGTCCGAGGGAGATTAGGACCCATGGCCCGACCTTGGTAACTATAATCATTATTATAATTCATAGACCACATTTTATAATTATGTTCATTATCATTAGGCCTTTTCATTAAACACACACTACCATTTTGTAAATTATTATGTCTATTAGTGTCCGAGGAATACCTGAGTAGTTGAACAGTTTGCTTTCCATCCAAGATTGATGCCATGCGATCAAAGCTGACATTCATTTCCTCCAGCTATTTTTGGAATTGCATCTAGATTGATTCATTCATTTTGAATATCGGCCTCAAGACTATGGACATCTAGGCGATAATATCGTTAAAAAGAGTACGATTCTCCCTGGATAGCTCGTCTCTTAGGAATTCCACATCCTCTCTGCCTAGGATTAGTTACTTCCTGGGTGGTAGGGTGCGGCTGTAATCCTCCCTAGAATCTGCTGATTCATTTTGGCCATGCTCCTAGGAGTGACTAGTGGATGCATTAGGTTTCTGGCTAGAGGAGTTCCTTTTGCTAGATTTTCTTGCTATTGGGCTTCTGTGATCTCATCTGCACAGACATACAAGGGTCCCACTAGGCATGACAAAAAGATGTTTGGGTCCAAAAACTAATGGATCGGGCTCAAACACCTTTTAATTCTTTTAAGAATGGGTCCTACGAGCCTCATCATAATAACATAGAGAATTAGGTAGAAGAGATATGGGTTTTACTGTCAGCTCATGGTGATAACAAGGGTAAGAAATAGGTCCTGGCCCTTTTAACCTTTCTGAAGTGAATTAAACAAGAATTTTGGCTTCATCGGGAAACCTGATCACTGGGATGAAGAGATATTAGACATCGGGTGTGGAGAGAATCAACTTGTATTATTGATTTATGTAAAAATTCTTAGAGAGAGTTTATAATACAGAAGCATTGCAATTTATAAGCTCTAGAGCCCTGTTACAAATGGAAAAGTAATTAATTTAAAGACTTGCCTAATCAAACATAAGGAAATAAATAAAAATGAAAAGCTTCCCAAATTGTAATAAGGTAATAATCTTGGTCTAAAGGAAAGGAAAAACATACTGCAAATAGGATTCCATCCACTTTACTACCACAATACACACTTATTCAAATTTATGGTCCTTTAAGAATGAGCTGGGATTGTTGGACCATCTTTAAAGTGCATCAGGCCTATTGAAGACTTTATAATAATATGGGCTTATTCCATTTGAGCTAGCATAAACACATTGGAAAATATTATGCTTTTGAACTTGGATTCATGAAGGCCATAAATTAGATATGATGCACCACCGACTACTACTCTAGAACATTTTTTCAATCCTATAATTTCTTGAAAGAGATTTATCAACATCCATAGGAGACCAATTTTTCAGAAGTGAAGCCATTTGATCGACCTTGTCATATAATCCAAGTAGTCCACCAGTGTGTATAAAGAGGACTTTTCTTCCTTCCCACTTCTTTGGATTCTTTGTCATGTCTTTCATCATTCCATAAGCGGCTTTCCCACTACAATAATTAAATAACTATTATTAGTCAAAGAACTTTAACTAAATTAATATCAGTCATTTAAATTTTCAATTAACTAAAGAACATTTAGGTTTTTATATTTATAGATATTTTCGCCATTAGCATTATGAGGATGCCCCACCAAGGGTGGGTGGAGGTGATGTGGCATTGACCACACTAAGCAGATTAAAGTCTTCGGTTTAAGACCTCTGATCACTCCTCCAAGGGATTTAAAGACTTCAACAACCTGTTGATTTAACAAGAATACTAGAAAATATACATAAAATATTTATTGATTCTCAAAGAATACCCAAATTTGGAAAAGAAAAGAAATTTTATTGATTCACCAAAAACTAATCCTAATAGCCCTAAGGCTTACATATTTATAGGGTGACACAAACCTACCAACCTTAATTTTAATTAGTAAATATATAAAATAAAGACAATCTTAATTAAGGTAGGAAATCAAATTCCTAACAATATAGAAAATTTAAATTTTAATTAATAATAATAATAATAATGTCTTCTATCAATTGTTCCACAAACTCATTCCATATACTCTTAAACTTGTTGCTTGCATCAGTTTTCATTCTTAGGTTTTTTAGACTCTATGATTCCCATTGATTGCTAAAGTAATGGCCCATTCGGATTGGATGGGTTTCTCCCTTTCTCGTTAACATATTAACATACTAACTATTGTATTGTATTTATGAAAACAATAATGAAAAAACAAACAAAATAAAACATTGCAAGTATTATTCATTGTCATGCTCAATGTCTACAGAATTCCAACAGCCTCTACCACGTCACTGTGCCATTCCTTCTAGTTGCCTAGAGTCTAGTTGTCAACAATCATCATTCTAGATGTGGAAGCCTTGGATTTAGTTTATGCATGACTGACCATTCACCATATGATTGCAGAATTCTAAAAAAATAAAAGGTTTATGGATTACAGTGCAATGTACTTCACCTATAAACTGGGTCTAGAGCAACACCAGTAGCTACAACAACATCCCTAAGAAACTCAAGTTCGTCAGTGGTGTTAATTCCATAGCCCATACCTGTAGCCTATGGAAGGAAAAAATAAATGGCAAGAATACGATTTCTTCTTTTTTGATACTTCTCAATAGTATCACTAAGGTTGCAGGTTCTTAAGGCTATTAGTGGGTATACAAATAAATTCTTGGGAGAAAATCATTTATTGAAAAAGAATAATCTCAATGCATAATATTAGTCGTCTCATTGGTATAGGATTTTTTTTTTGGAACTGCAATTTTCAGGAAGTGGAGGGGGATCTGAACCCTCTACCTCTAAATGGAGCCGACCTCGTGGCTAGAACTAGTCAGTCCTAGGCGGGTAGATTAACATTTAAGTGCTTAGAGATGTTCTTAAACCCATGACGTCAAGGGTCATGGATACCCCTTAACCACTTGAACCAAGTGGTGGGGGATCTCATTGGTATAGGATTGTGGTGATATTCACATAATAAGTTGATTCTCTTCTACTATGATGAGGTACTCGCATTTTGAATGTTCAGAATGTCACGTGCATTAACTCTTGCTTTGAGTCCATCAATTAGTCCTTGAATGGAGTTGTAAAAGTATTCAGGTTCCCTCAAAATACAGAATCCATGAACCTGCATAAGAGCAATTTAATTGACATGTAAAAGATAAATGTAGAACTTACAAAACGGAGGACATACTTTTGCCTTCGAAGTACCCAACCATGATCCAAGCGTAGACCAACTACTGTACCTCCACTGAAAACCAATAACAAAAATTAAGAAAATAATCTTAATTTTACTATTTGCACAAAAGAAAGCATGATGTAACTAAGAGGATTAGTTACTGCTTTCTACATTATATTTTAATAGATTATCCCCACATTCATGTCAATTAATGAATGCATGCAACACAAATAATAGTAACAGTTGAATCATGCTAAATTCATGGAGTAATATACTTCTCAGCATGAGATCCTAAGACCTCAACCAAGAATCTAAATCAAACTAGCAAAAGAAATAAAGAATGAATTCTCACACCAACTTGTGGCACTAAGCTTTCATGCTTAAGTTAAAGCACTCAAGCATATCAAAGACAAGAACAAAGGAGGCAGGAAAAAAAGAAAAAAAAATTTCTGTGAGAATTCAATGGGAAGAGTAGAGAAACACCAGCCACATGTTGCAATAATATCATCAAATTCTAATTTGCTGTTACTAGCTTGAACTTGTTGCTCAATTTCTTTCGTTGCTTCAAGATAACCCCTGAAAGCAATTTTCAACATAAAGTTATATGATTAATGCAATGATATGTAAAGCGTATAACATTAGGAGGAGAAGGAGGAGAGAAGCAGGGGAAAAGAACTTTCAACTGAAAATCTGAAACTTTTATCGCATAAAAAAGAGGACACAGAGGAACAAAACAGTTGACAAAATTACAACACAAAGGAAAGTTGACTATATAGAGGGGACATGTGAAAGAGAAGAAAAAAGGGAAGCTAAAACAAATAATGACAAAAAGATTAATAAAATAGAATAGGAAGTATACAAAATAAAGTATAGTTTGCACCTAAAAATTGACCAATTATTAAAAAAAAACATCACTTATGGATTAATAATAAAAATAGGTAAAAATCATAAAATTTAGAATTTTTTAAATAATTAAGTTATAAAATAAAATATCAAATTATATATTCTTCAAGTTGTAGCGGCCATTTCTTCAAAAAAAATGTAGTGGCCATATTTAAAATTAGTGAGATTTTTATCTACACAGGGTGTATATACATCCACTGATAGGATTTAAAATAAAAGAGACATATTTTTTATCAATTAAATTAATAACATTTGAACAAAATATCTTAAATCCTATCATTAGATGTAAGTGGTTATGAACTAATATATTAATATTCGTAAAATTTGTAGCCTACAACTAGCCATATCTGTATCTATGTTAATATAATAAAAATAGACATTTCATGAAATTTCATATAATTTCACCATGTGGCATGGTAAGAATTCGACATATTGTACTTTATATTTTTACCTTACTCATATCACTTTCTCTTTGCCCTTTCTTCTTAGTCTGTTTAATATCCTTCACCTTTTCATCTTCTTCTCTTAAAATCCTTTCACCATTTCCTTTTCTTCTTCTAATATCACTTCACATTGCTCTTCACTGTTTCCTTTTCTCTTTGATATCTCTTTACGCTCTCTTCTCATTATTCTTTGTTTTTAAGCATGTATGCCACCATATATTTTCATATTTACTTTCATTGTTTCAATATTTACTCTCCCAAAACAATAAAAAATATAAGGCAGTAAGCTTTTGCAAACGACAAAAAATAGAAGAGTTGTAAAGAGAAGAAATCTACTGCAATTGATTCTTTATTTTTTTATTATTTTTTGATATGATTTTTTATTTAAAAATTTGTCAAAATTGAATATAGCTGTCAACAAATATATTATTGAAACTATTAATTATTGCACTCATGATATTTCAGTTGTTTTAACAATTTATTTATTTAGTTGTTTTAACAATTTATATATTTAGTTGTTTTTTGGTTATTGAATTTATATCAATTCCTATTACCTATATTATAATCAATTTAAAACTAATATAGCCCCAAATTGAGTAAACATGAACGACAAGAAGAAGAAATGGTAAGTCAAATTCAATTGGTTATAAATCATACATGTCTTATGCCATGAAAATCTATAGACATACAGGCAAACAAATAATATAGAGTTACGAGAGTTTCAATATGTGACTTTTACATCAATCAAAATACTCATGTCTCAAACAAACTTTTATAAGTTTAAAATATTTCAGCATTGATTTGATAAAGAAACAAACAACATTTTACAATGGAAAAGAAAAAATAATAACATGCTCATTTCATCAATTGAGATTTTTTTTTATCAATATGAAAAATACCTCTAAGCTGGTTTTCTCCAATTTATAATAAAAATCTTTTTATGTTGTTCTTTGAAAAAATCTCTAAAACTTTATAATTATTAATTCAAAATAATTAACTTTAAAAAATTAATCCATTCGCGCAACACCTAGGCATTTGCATAGTTTTACTGATAATTCTGACTATACTAGGTAAACATTAATGTACTGAGTAAAGTTTCATGGTATGGAATATTGGTTAAGATTTTTCCAAAAAAAAAAAAAGAATATTGGTTAAGATTGTACATGCAAACGTGAAGTGACACATTTTAAATAAAATATTGGTATGTCCTTAAACGTTAAATAAGTCATTGAAAAATATTTGGTTTCACCTAGGTCAAATTGTAATAGTTAGAGTTTAATGAAATTTAAATTCGCATTAGATGTAGAAATAAAAAAAATGAAAAAGAAAAGATATGCATTATTCACCCCAACTCACCAGGTTCCTATGAGATTTGATCCACCAAGGGGAATCACGTACGGCTTTCTCCCTTCCTTTAGCAATTTTTCTTTCAGGATATCAGTAAGAGTCTGATACCAAAGGTTGAACATCGACAATGAGGAGCTTATCAATGAAATATCTAAGAGATTTGCTTGTACAAGATCAAGGGGAGTGAGAGAAATAGAGAAACAAAACTACACTAGAACAGAATACACCAAATGCAATCAAAAGCCACGTCAACTCACAAAATGCTGTCCATGACAGTAAAAGACAAAATTTTTTGAGTTAAAATTATATGTTGATCCCATATACAGGGGCTAATCAATTAAAAGATGATAGCATAAAAGGAGGATGGACAACATTATTAATGTAGCTTCTAATAATATAAATCGTTTTTGAAAGAGAAAACAAATGAGAGACAGATGAAACAACAATGATATGAGAGGCACTATTAAGAATAATGTGACAAACCGCACTGCCTAGTGCATATTTTTCTTCAGAAATAAGTTGAACATTAGCTCCAACTAGACGCCCCACCAACAGATTGCTGTCAATCCAGGATCGCGGTCCACAAAATCCTGTAACATATCAAAACAACAATTACAGTAAGAGAAACAACCAAAAAAGTTGAAGAATTTAAAATGTTTGTTCTTTAAAAAAAAAAAGAAAAGAAGAAAAGAAGAAAAGAAGAGTTCGACCCTGGTGTGAAGTATAACATAGCAGTCAAGATTAAAATACTTAGCAGCAACAGCAGTGGCATGGCAGCTATTGCTTTGAACACCTCCAACAGTAATGATACAATCAGAACCCTTAGCCACTGCATCAGCCATCAAAAACTCTAACTTTCTGGTTTTATTACCACTCAATTGCATGCCCGACAGGTCATCTCGCTGCAAGAACAAACAGGTAGAAATCAAATGGAGTAAACAATGTGCAGTGCATAAAAGATTAATGTTAGAAACAAAAGTTGAAAAGTGTTTGATGAGCAGGTAGGTACCTTCAACCAAACCTCAGTGCCAGCGGGCAAATTAGGAAGATTCCAGCGATGAATGGGAGTAGGAAAATGTCCCAAAGAGACATAATGAGCAGGAATGGGATTGAGATGTGATGCCCATGATGGAGGACTGTAAGCCTTTTGGCTAAGGAAATCAAAAGAGCTTTTGTATTTGTTGTTTTCGTCAAGTTCCATTGATTGGAACTGGTGTGAGAATGATGTGAGTTGAGTTTGCAGGAGTTGCAAAGAGAGATGACGGCAGTCATATAGTACTAAAAACTAGTTCTTTTAACCTACAATTGTGTTCACATCAGTTGGCATAGAGCTTTAAGTATCCTTACTTAAGGTTGGTCATGTATTTGAATTTTAGGGTTTGTTTGGTTCAATTGAATTTCATAACATTTTGTGAAATTTATTTGCCAATTCAAGTAAGTGTGTTTGGTTAAATGAAAATTTTATAAAATTCATTTTGAATTTCAACTTTTTAATTTTGTGGAATTGTTTGAAACTAAATCAATTTTTATTAATGAAGTATGTTTGGTTTAAATGAATTCCAATTTGAAATTCATTTGGAAATAAATTTTATTTGAAATTCATTTGGAAATGAAATGAATTTCTTTGGTAAAATTGAACCAAACAAGGGATTAATCCAATGAAATTAAAAAAAAAAGGGATTAGTGTATGTAATTGCGTTAAATTAATTTTTAACTACTCTTAGTATATGAGAGTATTTTTACTAGTTTATACTTTAAACTAAATTAGTCATAATCAAATGAAATTTGGATTTCAACAGCTTAAAAAAAATTCTATTGCTTTGACTTAAAAAGTAGTTAATTATTATTAGTGAGAGTATAGTCAACCGAAAACTTTTCTTCAAAAATATTCTAAGTTGCAAAGTTTGAATTATGTCATCATCGATTTAAAAGTGACAGTCCATTAAAGTTTAGGTTATATGATCTTTTTATTAACCAAGGAAATAGTTAATTATTAACTGAAATGAAATGAAATTATTTTTAAAAATCGTGAAAAAATAATTTTTTGAAATTATTATTAATTGCTTATTTTGTTGACTGTTACTTTTTTATATTGAATAACTAAATTAATAAATTTCTAAAAAATGTTAATAATTTAAAAATTATATTTTTATTAATTTTTTGATTATATTGTAAAATTTGAAAATAGAACAATATAAATATAGCAATAATGGTAATGCTGAAGGAAGCAATAAAACTGAGAAGTTTTTTTTTTTTCTTTTTTTAGTTGTATCGTTTGGCACCAAATAAATGTTTGTTATTAATTTTTTTTAAATATGTCATTCTGTTTATGAAAAATAAATTTATAATTGGTTTGTTGGTATTAAAAATGTATATATTTCAAATTTTTATAATTGCATTTAATTATTGATAATTCTAAAATATATAAATATTTGGTCAAAATTAAATAAAAAATTTGAGTTGATATTTATAAAATGTCAAACTTATCTTTTATGATAAAAATGTATAAAATTATATTGATATAAAATTCAAATGTTCATTATTTTTATAAATTTATTTGTTTTATTTTTGAATTTTGATAAAAATGTTTTGATTTAAAATCATTTGATAAAAAACCAAATAAAAGGTGTTGAAGTGATAATTAAAACGTTAAATTTACTTGCTATACTTTTTTATATTTATGAATTATTCTTATTTTAATAAATTTAGAAAATATATATATAAAAAAAATAACAAACTTTTTTGCATTTTAAAAAATTAAGTATTTTCAGTTGATTTAAAATAAATAATCATGAAGAAATTAAAAATTCAAATTATTTAGAGCAATAATTTATATATTAAAAATATTTTTTTAATAAATTAGATTATTATAATGATAATTATTTATTAATTTAAAAATTTATTAATCATATTTTTTATTATTTGAGCACTTTTTATTAAATTTTAAGAATTACTTACATGAAAATTGATTAAATTGGCTAAATTAAAATATTTTATTAAAATTTAAAAATTAAATAAAATTTTTGAAAATTGTAATATTTATCTTTATTTACACCAGTAAATCGTTATACTTATAACAATTTAAAAAAAATGTTAAATTTAACATTTGATAAGATATCATGGTAGTATTTTTATTTAATTTTAATCAAATAGCTGTTTGCACTAAAATTTTATTACTGGATATATATAAAAATTTAATTAAAATAACTGTAATTTATTAATTAATCAAAATAAAATGATATAAAAATCTGGTTGTATTCCAATATTTTCAAAATTTTATTTTTTGATATAACATTAGAAAATTATAATTATATTTTAAATGTATCTTAATACAAAAACAATTAAAATATTTGGAAATTGTTTGATGAAAAAACATTAGTTAGTAACCACAAAGAACGAAATAGTTTTAAAATATT
The DNA here is from genome assembly GCA_949671775.1 of Mallotus repandus. Classification (NCBI taxonomy): domain Eukaryota; kingdom Viridiplantae; phylum Streptophyta; class Magnoliopsida; order Malpighiales; family Euphorbiaceae; genus Mallotus; species Mallotus repandus. The sequence goes on along the minus strand of CATIWM010102492.1, from coordinate 4,015 downwards.
TTAAAAAATTCAACGATAAAAGAAATTTTTGAATATTTAATCAGAAATTTGCAACTTTTGAGAACCGGTCATGTTACAGTCGTTTTGCAAGAATCATGGAAAGATCGCTTTTTCCAAAAACAAATTTAATTTGTCGTCTACTCAAGCTCCAGCAAGAAGTGACAAAGTGGACTGAATGATTACACAGATAGTTTATTTTGTGGAAAACTAGAATTAGAAAAGTGATAAAGATAAATTTAGTGTCTATACTTTTTAAAATTTTATAATTGAGTATTTAAATTTTTAAAAGTTATAATTGAGTATTGTAACTTGTTTTAACATTATAAATAGCGTATTTTACGGGTAGTTAGCAAGTTGCCCATAATTTTTTGTTGACTGGACATATAGATCTAGTGACATAGAATTGCACGTGAATGTCATGTGACAATAAATATTGAAATGACAATATTAGCCCTACTTAACTTATTCTTTTTTTTAATTCAACAAAAAAAGTAAAAAAAATGTTCTTCTCTACTATTTCTTCTTCTTCTCTGCTCGTTCTTCTTCTCCACAATATATGGCTCAATCCCGTACTCCTTCATAAGCTCAAAATAATGTTGTCCTTTCTTAATTAACCCTGCATGACTGCAAGCATAGAGCAAACATAAAAAGGTAATAAAATTAGGTCTCATCATCTTTTCAAACAAATCAAATGTTTTCTTTGTATATGCATGTTGAGCACACACAATCAACATAAAATTCCACATTCCAAGATTCCTAATGGGCACCGCATCAAAAATCCTAAAAGCTGCTTCCACAACACCGCATCTTAAATACAAAGAAATCAAAGAACTACCCATAAAACTTGGTGAATCACAGTTCATTTTCAAGCATAACCCATGTATTTGCTCCCTAACTCAAGCAACATCGAATTACCACGTACCCTAATAACACTCGAATAAGTAAAATCATTCAAATCCAACTCCTCATTTTCACCCATTTCAGCATACCCATAAATCATACCACTCCAAGAAACCACATTTCTCTTAGGCATTGCATCAAACACTTTCCTCACATCACTTAATTCCCCACATTTTGCATACATGTCAACCATAGAACTCCCAACAAACACATCGAAATCAAACCCAATTTTAGTCGCAAAAGCATATACAGATTTCCCAATATCACACCTTCTTAAAAAGGCACAAGCTTTAGTAGTACTAGGGAATATATGGTCATCAGGCATAATATTTTCAACAACAATTTATAAGTGATCCGGATTGAGTTTTAGATAAAAGAAGGTTACGAATGTATCTATATTTTTCTTGAAAAGATAATTCATTTATTATTATTTGATTTTGAGAATATTACTTTTGGAAAGAAGAACTTGAAGAAGAAGATGATGATAATGATGGTTGATTACAAGTAGGTTTTTGTTCTTGTTCCAAAATTAACTAAACAAAGTAAAACGAAGAAAAAAATAAACATAAAACAGTACTGAAATAGAGAAAAATTATTTTTTTATTTACATGCATGGCCGACCCATTTGACAGACCAGAGTTTCTCCTTCATTCGATCCTCTGGCTAGGATGGAGCTTGCCTGACCTCTGTCCCTCAAAGAAGAGGATGGATTTGGTGAGTGCATCTCTATAGTTATGAGTGGCAAAGCAAGGGTGGTGGTGGTGGTGGTGCTGAAATGGGTTGTGGTTGGGGACAGGAAATCCATAGCAATGCAGCAAAGAAAGAGAGGAAGAGAAGAAGAGGTGTGAAATGGAAAGGAGAAGAAAAGAGCCATTTCTTTTGTCTACCAAAGATGAACAATCAAGAGAAGAACAGAGTGCTTCCTTTCTTTGTATCTATAAAACAAAAGTTGCCCTTTGCGTCCTTTGTTACAATGAGAACATGGGATTGTTGGCTGTTGTATTGCTCAATATTTACAGAGACTTATGACTTCATTTTTTTTCTCTTTCATTTTCATAGCCCTTTATTTTTTTTTTTGTAATTTTGTAGGCCTTTATCCACATGCCATTCGTGTGAGCTTTGTTTAAAATTCTTCCCAATGCCAGCTCAATCCTGTTTGTGGGCCACTTTCATTCCAGCTCAGCGTTTACTTGCTGATAACACTAGAATGTATTATTTCAGCAGGTTGCAACACTAAATTGTAATTTTAAAAAGTTTAGACATTGAACTGTAAAATTTTAAAAAAATACAGACACCAAATTTGTCTTTATCCCAATTAGAAGGGAATGGAGAATATGTTGAAATTAAATTATAATTTTTCCTCTGTTGAGAAAAAATCTTAACCCACTACCCATCCCCTCTTCAATTTTTCCTTTTCTCTCTTATTAATTTTTTTCATTAAAAAGTTCTATTTTTGACTACATACAATATACATCATTTCTTAAATTTGCGGTACTTTTTTGTTATTATTTTATTTTAAAACTTGTAATAAAAGGAAATATAAAATTAATTTACTAAACTCGTAAATTCAAGTGCCAATATTAATATTGAAATAAACATTATTTCAGTGTCAATTATTTAATATACGATTATTTGAAATAAGAAAAGTATTTTGGAATAAGAAATGAATTAAAATTCTTTAGGGGGAATTGTTATTTCCTATGTCTTTTAGCCTAATACACAACTTCATCTTTGATATTTGAAAAAATATTTATTCATTCCTAACATTTGCAGCAGTTAACACTCATTAGTCCTTTTGTCATGGATGAAATAGTACACGAATTGCAAATGTCAAGGATGAATAAATATTTTTTCAAATGTCAATAATGAAATAGTGTATTAGACCAAAAAAATAGCAATTATCCCAATTCTTTATTGTAATGGCCATTTATTTAAGGGATAAACTATATTTTTGCCCCTAAAGTATACCCACGGGCTCACATATGCCTCTAAACTAATTTTTGGTTTAATTATACTCAAAAATCAAGTTTTAATGATATATATGCCCCTTTGTTAACAGAGTTGTTAAATGAACTGTTAGTGGGCCCATATAATTTGCCAAATCACCCATGTAAAAGACATATGCTCATTGATATCTTCTAGTTTTTCGGTCTACGGTGATGGCCTGCAAGAGAGAAATACCAGTGAAAATGTTCGTCAGATAGGTCTCGACAAACAGCCTCTAACGCCCAAGTTAGCAAAGTGAAACCAGAGAAGGTAAGAGAGAGAAAGAGAGTTAGTGAAAGTTGGGTTGCATGGGTAATACATGTTCTAGTTAGCCTTTCTTATACTTACGTTGTGGTGTGCATGGTGTGGCATGTATGGTACTTGGTCACATGGTTGTGTCACCTGTTTAGTATGGAGTTGGTCATCACCATTTGGTTGGGCGTGGCTCGTTCAGAGTGTTACTGGCGCTACTGTTCCGTTCTGACCCTGGCATGGTTATTGCTATTTGGTCAGGCGTGGTTGCTACTTGTTTACCTCACCTACATACTAGTTGTACTCTCTGGTTTATGGCATGGCTTGGTCACGTTTAGGAGGAAGGAGATGCTTTCTCCTTTTGGGCTTATTGCAGGGCCTTTTGTTCATATTAATGATTGGCCTTTTAGGTGGGCTTGTGATGTTAGATTTTAGGCATATGTGTCAGGGTTCCCCCCTAAAATAGAAGATCATTTATGTTCATTTTTTATTATGAGTGCAGGGGGTTAATTTGTAGAAAGTGCAAATGTCACTGTGTCTCTGCAAATGGGTGAGATTGATCGATCATGCGATGTTTGGCAACTGTACCATCTCGTGTCTTTTTCCTCTTTATCGCTTTTTGCTGCTTTGAATTTATTGAGAGGAGAAGGGGCTAATAAATGCGTTGCCATTTCCCCATTTGTTGCACTGTTGTTTGTTCATCTAGGTGGTTCCTTTTGCTCTTTAACTTTTCTTTGGTTTTGTTGTTCATCAATTCTGGTGGTTTCCTCCATGGCTGGTGGTAAAGGTACACTCTTTTTTTTATTTTTCTTGTGTGGTTTATCTACTATCTTATGGGCTGTTTATGGTGATTGAGCACTGTAGTGTTTCACTTTTT
>CATIWM010102481.1:0-19391 GCA_949671775.1 Mallotus repandus | reverse complement strand
ATTTATATTTTTGTTATTTACATAATTATTTATATTAATTACATATATTATTAATTATATTCACATGAATATAGAATAAACACTGAATAAAAAATTATAAACATTACCTAACATTATATAAATATTAAAACATCACACAATTACTAAAAATATATAAATATAAAATATTTTAATAATTTAGTAGTCCAGTTCCAGATCCACCAATATTATTAAAATAATTATTTTATGTAATTGGAAGATTTTATGTATTTTAATAAAATAAATTGTGATATTTTATATTATAATAATAAATGATAGTTAATATTTATTAGACTATTATTTTAAAACTAATTTTGGTTCCAATTATATAAAATTTGGATTAAGATAATTAATTATTAAACTAATCTATCATTAAAATAAATATAATATTTAATTATATAATATTTATAAATAACTATTAAAATCAAATAATTTGGATAAATATGTAAAAAATATAAAGTATCGATGTAATTTGTAAAATTAATAAAAAGTAAAAAAACAATAAATAATAAGAGATATAAAAAAATATATTAAAAATAATTTTTTTATGTATAAATTGATACTATGAATTGAAAATAAAATATTATTTAAATAATAAATTTAATGTAAAATGTACAATAAATTTACTAGTCGAATCGAAAATGGCTCACCTATTTATTGAAGTGTGTGGTATTTCGTACCTGACATTCCAAAATGATCATATAAGAAAAAGAATTAATAAAAGATTTCGATGACAATATCTGACACCAACTACGGTAACCATGCAACTGTAGCATGTTGTCCATCCATATTCATATGGTACTAGATTCTCATCTCCTGTGACTCTTGTGCAATTCAGTTGCAAAATAGTTGCTGGCTAGCTAGCTTGGTTCTACCTTTTTTTTAATAGGTCAGATAATGGTTAGAAAGAGATATAATTTATTATTTATGATGTAAGGTATCACATTAATGGATTTTATTTTTTTAATATTTTCCTTACATTAAGACTTTCTAAAGAAAGATTATAGGAAATATAGTAATTAAATTTATAATTTTTATCAATATTTTAATTATTTTAATTTACATTAGTGTTATTATTAATTTAAAACTACATAGTTTTGATATTATAAATAATTTAAATGTTATATAATTGATTTAGCATGCATTATCATCTAATTATACTACCTAGTTATATATGTGTATTAATTATATATATATGAAATATTACATATTACGTATAGTTTTAATTAATAAATAAATATTATATAATATTCATTAAATATTTATTAATTTTTATTTAATCCTAATTTAAAGAGTATAATATTTATAACTAATATATAATAAATCTCTAAGATAATATATATAAAATTATGTTAATATATCTATTTAAAGTAATAAATAAATATTAATAATAAATAATATAAATTTAAAATAATATATATAAAGAGACGTAATGTATCATTTGTGGATGTAAGATATCACTTTAATAGATTTCATTTGATCCTTTGCAATTATCATAAAAATTATCCGGCTCCATTTTGTTATAGTGATAATTTTAAAAGAACTTTAATAATATTATAGAATTTTAACCTAAAATCTTAAGTTTTCATATGCTTCATCCTAAATTACTTTGATTGAGGCCTCATTAGCTTACTTGTACTTTGTGAGGGAAATGCAACTTTTTTTTCCTGGTAAAAGCATTTCGATAATTAAAATTATGAATGACTCGAGCCTTTAAATACACATCTAAATCCAATCGATTATTTCATCACTAATAATTTATTATTATTATTATTATTTTTAATCCTAAAGCAGGAGTTTCTGAGCATGGCCTAGCTAATTACGCCAAGTTTTTTAATTAACTGTGCATGTGTATTTATCTACAAATGTATGTCTGTATAAAACTGTTACTGTTTATAGATTGTACGTAGGTACCAGAAGAAGTGGGAGATGCGATTCTTGAATATACATATAGCATATACTTAATTAATGGCCATTCGTGGGATCCCAATGATGCTTTTGAGAAGGATCTTAGCTGAATCTAAGCAGGTGCAATGGTTACTTTTGCTTCAAATTTCACTCAAAAAGAAGAGCTGATGATATGACCTTAACCCTCTTTTTCTTTGCCTAATAATCAAGGGAACATGAACAGTTCCTATTTCAGCAAACTGTATGTAACCTTAGGGAAAAAAGTCACTGATCGTACACACAAAAAAATAAAAAAAGAGACCCAGCCAGCGATTTTAGTCCTTGGAATTACACTCACATGTAGCTATGATACATCCACTTCGTTTTCAGAGACAAGAAGGACCCCCCCATTTCCCTACCTGAACCTCTCTTTTTCCTTCTCTTCACACTTGATCTTGATCCTGACCAATCCCCTAAAAAGACAACTTATCACCCTTTGTTTTTCTCTGTTTTTCCTCCATTTTAAAACTTCTTTGCTTAAAGGCTAAGTGGACTCAGAGATACATAGCTGAATTTAATATTTTTCTAGAATTTTTCACCATCAAAGTAAAAAATGAGAATCTCAAACAAAGTATAATGTAGTAATATATATCCTCATAGAGTAACTACTTCAAACTAAAATCATATAAGTAGTTTTCCACCAAAACAAAAATAATTACTTTAACATATATTATGTTGATAGTAAAAAGTTATGGTTTAATGCTAACCATCATATTGTAGTAAAATTTCTTTACTCTGTAAAATTTATACGAATTTGAATTTTGTACATATGAAAAATATGCGTTAGGAAAATTTACACTCTAATCAAATTTGCTTAATTTGAACTTCAAAATAATCGAAGAACATGCGACTAGCCAATGCTATATATTATACAATAAATTAGGAATTAAAAGCTGGAGACCATCTACATGCCCTACTATTTGGCAGCCGCTAAATGACACAAAAACAGAAACCAGACTAGGATTGAATAGTCTTCTCTGTTCTTTTAGGGATCTAGTTATATGGAATTGTGTTGGTGTGGGGGTCTCTTTTGTGGGTCATATATATTTATTCATGGAGAAGCATCAACTACTAAAGTTTGCGCAAACGAAACATAAAAAAACAAAAGGTTGGGGAAGCAAAGACAAATACATTACCTTTGCGTGGGCTAGGCCCCTACTGTAGACACCCGTATCCTGCGCCTAAGATTAGCTGACTCATGTGACGACACATCCTTACCATTTCGAATTGACGTACTACAACATATGCCATAACATGTGTTTGTGTTCTGCTCCTTCTATATATACCCTCTTTAATTTCATCGCCAATGACCCCTACAAACATTGTGTCCAATCTTAAAACTTTGTTCTGTACTAAGTTACGGTGATCATAAGTCTTTTGCCCTTATGGACTACTTTTCTACTGCAAACGCTAGCTCTTCTGGGTATTCTTCTTCTTCTTCTTCATTTCCAAACAATCGCAAAGAAATTAAGAAGAAGCAAGGTGGCAAGAGAGGAGCCAACAGTGGAGTCATGAAGCTTTCAACTGACCCACAAAGTGTGGCTGCTAGAGAAAGGAGGCATCGTATCAGCGATAGGTTCAAGATCCTGCAAAGTTTGGTTCCTGGTGGGAGTAAGATGGACACTGTTTCAATGTTAGAGGAAGCTATTAACTACGTTAAGTTTTTGAAAGCCCAGATATTGATTCACCAAAACTTAATGAATTTTATGGATCATGATGACCCTTATAATAATAACAATAACAATAGTCTCTACCTTCCTCCTGATTCTACAAATTACCTTCTTCAACATCAACAACAACAGCAACAACCTTCATCCTATTTTGATGCCAACTATGCAGCTGCAATACAACCTTCAGGTTCATCACTACAGTTGCCAGATTCTTTCTTCCAAGGTGAAGATACCATGGGTCATGATCCATTTGATAAAATCTAGGTATAGCTTTACTTACTTTTGTTTGCTATATGTCCCGTTGGATAGAGATATGTTATATGGTGCTATAAGCCGTACGTACTGGTATTGGTGTGAGTTAAGATTAGGAAATGTAATGGACCGGGTTAACAATATTTATGAAATGTAATATTAATTAATTACTAAATCTATGTATTAATGAATGTACTGTCTATAGCTAATTAATTAAGAATCAAGTTGAGGATGATATAATTAATAAAAAAATATTGTTTGACGGGAGACTTTTATAACGACTATATCTATATTAATTGATTTAGAATTTGTTTAATGTATGCATTAGTTCACTTAAACTTGTTTATGTATAGCAGCACCATTGAACATGTTCTTTGTTCGGCTTAGATTTTTTTTTAATAAATTTGAAATATATTATCCATATGGTAACTTGGGATTGAATTTATATTTTTTAAATCATAAAAAAATTATTTGATTTTCATTTTGATAAAAAAATTGTTGGAACATTAAAATAAAAATGGTAAAATATGCAAGTGAAAGAAGAGAAAGATATACGGTTACTGTGCCGTTAGAAATTTAATTTTTGTTGAAATATTTTTACTTCTCTTGTCTTTCTAAATTAATTAAAATTAAATGAATTTTAAATATTGATAGTTTAGACATTTTTTTTTTTTTAAATAGCTATCTTTCAAACTTTTAAGAAATGACATTGTCCAAACTCGATAAATGAAAGTTGAAACATACATGCATATTTTCCCTTCATGGAAAATGAAAGGTTAATTAAGACTTAAGAAGGTATATGACATGTATGATGCCATATTTTTGTGATATAAATAACAACTTAATTAAGAGAAATATCATAATATTGACATTTTGCCTTAGAGGAGGGGGAAAAATGAGGTAAAATTTATTTCTTGGGCCTAAATGAAAAGGAGACTGTTTTTGCCAAATTTTTTCATTCAAATTCTCTCTCTCTCTGCCTCTCTCTGTGTGTTGAGAGCTTAGGTACTCTCCTTAACAAAGCTAGCTACTAGGAGGGTTATGAGTAAATGTTTTGGAAATTTGCTCTTTTAATCTTTCAACCTGACAATTAGAGACATCTTCATCTCCTACTCATAATGTTGAATGCACCTGCAGAGGATCGAAAGGTGCAAACGGAGTTAATACTGCTCCCACGACTAATGAAATCAAGGCAAATAAAATCCAATGGGTGAAGTATACAGTGTTGTGTTCGGCAATATTTCTCGTTCAAGCTCTAATTCACTATGATGATAAACAAATAGATTCCTTCTCCATGAACCCAGTAATCCATTAGTCAGTTGGCCAAGTTAGGAGCAATAGAGTATTTACAAGTCACAAGTGCAAAATTACTTCTCAAAGAACTAGAATAAATAGGGAATTCCGTAGTACTTTCGAAAGTATTAGTTTCAGAAGCAGGGAAACAAAATCTCTTTCTTATTGGCTTGGAGAAGGAATAACACAAAGCTTCTCTTCTGAGAGATGGTCCATGGCTACTTTGCAACAATCTTATTATATTCCAGGAAAAGCCTAATGACTTTAATTTAGATGAAATCAATTTTAATAAAGAATGATTTTGGGTTTAAATCAAAGAAGACTCTAAAAAATATTTCAACAATACAGACATTCTCAGAAGACTGCAAGATTATTTTATTGATTACTAGTCATCTCATGCTGAGACAATCACCAATGCCCAGGAAGAGTCCTTTTTTTTTTATAAGTAAAAAACTTTTTATTCATCAATGAGGTGAAAAACCACATGAGAAAAGGATTATGAAGTGATGAAAAAACCCTTTCTGAGGAGAGTCCTTAATGAGAACAAGAGTGCTAATTGATCTCACAAAGCCATTTTCAAAGGAATTCAAATTTGGGGACACAGGTAATAATATCTGGTTCGTCTTCAATATGAAAAAATTCCAACATTTTGCTTTTATATGGTATAATAGATCATATTACCCAATGCTGCAACAATTTAAAAAAACTTTTCAATCACCGTTTGGCTTTGAGGCAAAGAATGAATTATAGAGTATGGTTAAGAGCTCCAATTTCCAGCAATAAGTTCCAGAATTCATGGAAGCTGAAAAATACCCAAAAAAGACAGATTATTTGTTGCTTTAAAGAGTTGGAGGTTAAGGGAGACAAGAGTTGCAAAAATGATACAATAGAGAAACAAATCATGATGGAAAAGTATGATGATGGTGATCACATCAATGACATTTTGAGCAAGCTTCAAGCAATGAACATTAATCATGATACTATATGGGTCAAAAATCCACAAACGCATAGAATATTACAAGTAGTAATTAAGATTGTTCCTATGGAGATTGAAACTTAATAGCAATAGTAGTAATTAAGATTGTTCCTATGGAGATTGAAACTTAATAGCAATAGCACGATAGATGTCAATTTTCCTATCATTCACCATACATTACAATATTACCAATTTTGTGCTAATCACCACGACATCCGCTTCTTTTCACCCAAAAATAGTATGTGACATAACCCTATGAAGATACCACAGTGCATGTGACTGAATGCAGGACTCTTTTTGCCGCCCTAGCCTCCTATCTAACCCCTATAATCCTAGTTAAATTTTGCCAAAACTCATCCTATCAAATTGAATATTTGCCTTTTCATTTTTAAGGAATGAAAAACATCATTTAACTCTAACAAATTCAATGTCAAATTCTTATTCCCTAGTAAAAAAAATAGTGTTGGCATTATCATCAAATTGATAAAAAGACAAAAACTCACATGTAGGCTTAAGGTAGCTAGGACAACTCATTGCAATAAAATCCTCCTAACCCACTCTCTTCACAATTTTCATTACTTGATCAAATAACCCTGCATCTTTCAATGCCACAACACTAGCGGTTTGTATTAAGTTTTCCTATGCATGAATCCTTAAATGTTTTTGTAGAAATAGAAAAGAATATTGAAAAACAATGGCTGCACACTTTATTTGATTAAGAATGAATATATATATATATATACACACACATAAATTAGGTGTTGCAGTTGGACACCCAAATACTAAATTATGAAGTTGAATACAACTAATTACACAGATATTACAATTAATTATGAGAAAATTTTGTATAATCAATACACTAATATGCCCCCTCAAGATGGAGCTCCGAAGGAGAATCCAATCTTGACCCATAATTCTTGGAAACGACAGCGTGGAAGTGGTTTGGTAAGAGCATCTGTAAGTTGATCTGGTGAAGAAATATGAGTAACTCGAAGAGCACCAGATTGAACTTGATCCTAAATAAAGTGATAGTTAACAACCACATATTTCATGAGTGAGTGAAAGACTGGATTAGAACAGAGATAGGTGGCTTCAACATTGTCACAATAAATGACAGGCAATGTAGGAAGAGTGACGTCGAGCTTTGTAAGAAGGGAACAAATCCAATTGATCTCAGAAGTAGCAGCAGCAATGGATCCATACTCAGCTTCTGTAGATGATCGAGCAACCGTACGTTGTTTCTTAGATGACCAAGAAATAGGATGACGACCGAGATAGACAATATAGGCACTCGTAGAGGTGTAGTCATCTTTGTTGCTAGCCCAATCTACATCGGAGAAAGCAAGAAGAGAAAGTGGATTGTCCTTATGAAGAAATAAGCCAAGAGTCGATGTGCCACGTAGATATCAAAGTGGTCATTTTGCAGCATTGGGAAAGCTTGTTGACAACATATGCTATGTCTAAGAAAGTAAGGCAAAGATACCTATAGACTGCCAATAATTATTCTATACTCGGTATAGTCAGTCAGAGTTGTACCTGAATAAAGTGTGAGATGTCCATCAGTGACAAGTGGAGTAGCAACAGGTTTTGCACTTGGCATTTTTATCCAAGCAAGAAGATCAGTGATGTAGCGTCTTTGAGTGAGCAACAGACCAGATGGAGTGGTGAGAACCTCAATGTCGAGAAAATAAGACAAGGCACCAAGATCCTTAAGTGAAAACCTTTATGCCAGAAGATCAATGTAATGCTGAATAATATTGGAGTTGGTACCTGTGATAATAATGTCATCCATAAAAATAAGTAGATATATAGTAATGTCACTTGAGTGGAGAATGAATAGAGAAGTGTCTGTAAGAGAGTTTGTGAATCCAGATTCAATGAGTAACTGGTTGAGTTCAAGGTACCAAGCTCGTGGAGCTTGCTTGAGGCCATATATAGCCTTCTTTAATTTGCATACATATGTTGGATTATCTGGATCAACAAGAGGTTATGCCATGTAGACATCTTCAGAAATATGGCCTTGAAGAAAGGCATTATTAACATCCAACCTTTACTGACTGCTAAACTTAGAACAAGGCGGATGGTGGTAGGCTCAACAACCGGGCTAAATGTGTCATGATAATCCACTCCAGGTTACTGATGAAAACCTTTGACAACCAATCTGGCTTTGTACTTGTCAACAGAACCATTAAGAAGTCTTTTAATACGAAAAACCCACTTACATCCAACAAGATTTTGCAGGGAAGTGGATGGAACAAGCTCTTAGATTCTATTTTGAACAAGAGCATCAAACTCATCATTCATAGCCTGTCTTCATTTAAGATCTTTAAGGGCTTGGTTAACACTATGAGGTTTGATGTCAGATGGCTGAGAAAGAATAACAGTGAGATTTAGTTTGGTTAATGGTTTATGAATGTTGTTTTTGGCTTTAGTGTTCATAGGATGGACATTTTAATGAGTGGGTTGAGCTGTGGTTGAGATTAGTGAAGAAGATATCTCAGAATTGTATGAGTCTGGGGATGAACGATCGACCGTTTGGGCATTTTATGATGGATGTTGACACGAGAGATCCCTTTGTGGAGGTGTGTTAAGTGAGCCACTGGAAGTGAGTAGAATGTGGACTGGGGGAAGCCATGTGTAAATGATTTCTGGTGTGGGATGAGAGAGATGGGGTTGGTGAGTGGTAAAGGGAAAAGAGTTTTTAAGAAATTTAACATAACGAGAAATATATGTTCTAGAAGTGGATAGATCAAGACATATATAGGCATTTTGGGTTGATGAGTAACCAAGAAATACACAAGGAGTGGAACGAGAGTCAAGCTTATGTTGAGAGTAAGGACAAAGCCATGAATAACATAAACAACTGAACACCCGATGTTTAGTGTAGTTAGGTGGAGATGTAAAGAGTTTTTTAAAAGGGGATGAAAGTTGTAAGGTGGGCATGGGCATACGGTTGATGAGATATACAGTAGTGGCAAAGGCCTAAGTCCAATGAGTGAGAGGCATCGATGCATGAGTGAGAAGGGATAGACCGGTTTCACTAATATGACAATGACAATGATTAGAAAGACCATTGTGTTCTGGTGTATGAGGTGGTGTTGTAAGATGGGATATACCATTGGTGGAGAGAAAACTAGCGAGACCCTGATATTCACCACCATTATCCGAATAAAGGGTAACAATTTGGTGTTTAAATTGGTTTTCGACTAATGCCTTGAAGCGCACAAAGACATCATACACATGGGATTTTTGTTTAAATGGATAATTCCAAATATACCGTGTATAATGATCAACAAAAATAATATAGTACTGAAAACCATCAATAGAATGAATAGGAGAGGTCTATACATCAGAAAAGAGAAGTTCAAGAGGATGGGAGGAAGTTAAGGTAGAAAAGGAAAATGGAATTTTATGACTCTTATTATATGAACATGTATTACAATGGGTGGAAGATGATAATGGACTAGACAACGGTAAAGAAAACTTGGAAATAATATTTTTCATAATAGTAAATGACGGATGACCTAGTCTAGAGTGCCACTCAGATGAATTGGTCTTGACATTGGAAAATGCAAGCAACGGAGAAGAGGTAACTGAAGGGGATGATGTTAGCCACTCATATACGCCATCCTTAAGTTCACCCATTAAAAGGAGCCCTCGTGTTTAAATCCTTCACCTGAAAAGAAGAAGGTGAGAATTTAATGGAAACATGGTTATTGGTGAAAAATTGATAAATTGAAATTAAGTTCTTTTTTATAGAGGGAACACAAAGGACATTCTGTAAAGTAAAAGTGTGAGAGGCAGTAGGTATGGTGGTAAAACCGGTATGAGTGATGTGAAGGGTTGATCCATCGCCAATAATGACATCATCAGATCCTAGATACGGGCTATGAAGAGAGAGGTTGCTCAAGTCAGAAGTAACATGAAGAGATGATCCACTATCCAGTAGCCAAGTAAGAGTATTGTTGTTGTTGAGAGTAGTATGATTGGCTAGTGGTTGCCAAGGTGTAAAGGGGCGATATCCCTGAGAGCCTTGAGGTCGAGGTGTTAAAGTTTGGTGATTGGTAATAAGCCGGCACATTAGGCATCATTTGGCAGTGTGTCATTGAGTATCACAGGCTTGACAACGACCTAAATAAGGCTTTAGTTAGCGTTGATCATGATGAGGAAGTGTAGGTGTAGGCAGTGGGTGTGGTTGATGGTTGGGTGAGTGAGGCCAATTTGGACGATTCCGAAAGGCTGTGAGATGGGCAATTACTGGCAAGGATAGAGAAAATGATTTGGTGGTATGATAAGAGGCTTCTTTATTGAGAAGTTTCTCATGGAGCTCAGCAAAAAAAATTGGCGTATCTCGGGCATTAACTGCATCAATGATGGATTTGTACTCAATACCGAGTCTGTTAAGAACCCGATCAATGAGATCCTCATCATCAACTAGCTTCCCTAGAAGTGCAAGCTCATCAGCATGAGTCTTTATCTCCTGCATATATTTAGTAATTGATTTTGAGCCCTTGCTACACTACTTTAATTGTTCTTTTAATTGTTTAATATGACCATGAGATGGTTTGGCGTAAGTATTGGCTAACGTTTGCCATGCATCAAGAGTAGTGGTGGTGCGGGCAATAAGTGGTTGTAAAGAAACAGAGATAGCACCAAGGAGAGTGCTAAAGATGAGATGATCTTGACGTTTCCAGGTTGTGTATGCTGGATTTAGGGATGTACCATCGTTGGTAGTGACGGTGCGTGGTGGTGGAGGATGAGTCCCATCAATAAAGTGATGAAGATCATAACCTTCAAGAAGATATTGGATTTGAAGACTCCACGTGAGATAGTTGGTTGATGACAATTTGGTGATATTGGAAAGGTTGATTGTAAGGAGAGGATGTTTAGCGTCCTAGGTATTTTGGATGGTGATAAAGTCGTTGGAAGAAGATGTTGCATTGGAAGCCATTGAAGATAGCTAGATGATTATAGTGTTGCCAGGGAAAAAAATGGAATGGCCCAAAAGATCAGGCTCTTAATACCATGTAGAAATATAAAAGAATATTGAAAAACAATGGTTGCACACTTTATTTTGATTAAGAATGAATATATATATACACACAAATTGGACACTACAGTAGGGCACCCAAACACTAAATTAGGAAGCTATCACAAAATCAGAAAATACAATTAATTACAAAGATATTACAATTAATTACAAGAAAATCTTGTATAATCAATACGCTAATAGTTTTCTTTTGAAGTTAGCTTGTGAATTGAAGAAGCCTAGGAATTTTTTTACCTCGGTGTTTTTTGCTTTCCCTCTAGAGTTTGACGAGCTTCCCTTTAATTGGGATTTCTTGGATGGAGGAGCAACATTTTTGTCAGCTCTTGTATTTATTCTTAGCATTTTCGTTCACAAAGAAAATAATGAAAATATAAAACTATGAAACAATGGGATTGAAATTGAAAAAGGGCAAAACAATTTAAGGAGATGAAGAAAATGGGAAGACAAATTGTTGAATCTTAAAGAAATTTTTGAAGAAATTTGAAAAGGGATAACTACAATTGGATTCTTGTGGTTTTGCTGTATCTTTTGTTTTTTATTTTTTTTGCATTTAATTATATTGTGTTTTTTTTTTTTTACATGTACTCATTTAACTAATATTATTATTGATTAAAAAAAAAACTAAAATTATCATTATTTTATGAAAAAATATTTATATAATATTAAATTTCAAGGATAAATTTATTTATATATGATTTATGATTAATCTAACTAATCGATTATTTTTAAAAATATTATAAATTTATTTTAAAAATTATTATTTTTATTTATAATTAAATTAAAAATACATTTAAATTTAATTTTTTTTATGAATTTATTATAGTTGAATGATATATTATTATATGATTTTAGCATTGAAAATACATTCTATTTAAGATCAAAAAATACTTTTTAAATAATATTTATTATAAAGGTACTAAAATATAAAAATATATGAAACACATAATATTTAAATACTAAAAAATTATAAAAATCAAAATTGTTATTATTTCTAAAAATTATTTGTTTAAGCAATGTTATATGATAGAATTTATCTAAATTTTTTTGATAGAAAAAAGTCAACAGTGATAAAAAGACTATTGTAGCCTTTGTGTTGGAAAGGGCAAAAAAGCATTTTCCAATGATCCAATAAACTCTACCAGCCTACCATCTGTCTTCTTCGTTCTTCCTATTAGAATCACAAGCGTGTTCTTGTTATTCCTTTTTACGATTTCATCGCCTCTGTTCATAAACCAAACGCCTTTAAATTTCTCGACGATCGTTACTTCTCAGATGTTGATGGAGATGCCGATGGTGTTTGTAGAGAAGAAGCGGAAGCAGCTTCGTGGCTTCTTCCAAATCTTCCTAATGTCAACAAATCAAACGGTTCAGCTATCGGCAGTGCACAGAGAAGCAAGAGTATTACGGTATAGAGAAAAAAGAAAGAACAAAAGTTTGAGAAAATAATCAGATAAGCATCGCAGAAAGCATCGAGACCAAGAACCAAAGGCCTCCTTGAATCACTGGAAGTTGTGAATATGAACCTAGATACCCTGCAGAAGATTGAAAGATTCTTGGTGTAGCCAACTATTGAAAAAATTGTATTGTGTACCCACCACCACCCCGATAGAACAACTCCTTGGAGGAGTCTGTTCGCACAGTCCGTATTCACTTCAATTAAATTCAGTCACTTTGCTAAGTCACAAGCCGATTGTTTGGTGCAGCGAACTCCAACTAGGGATTCCATGTTGAAAAGAAGCAACCTGCGCTAGTTCGTTGCTGGCAACGAAAGGAGCTCATCTCAGCTTCAGCTTGGAGGTGTTAAGGAATGAGAATTTGACATGTCAGATGTCGGTTCTATTAATTAGCCATAGTTGCCGAGGTTCCTCATAACTTATTGGATAAATTTTTGATCTTTTTGAAATTTTGTCTTGTGGTTCTCTTGTGCTAATTTTCTATGCGCCTTATGGCTTATTATTTCCAATCAAGAAATGCAAAACTTTAGTAATTTGGATCAATCACTATGCACAGTAACTTGATGATTCCAGGAAACAAAAATGGCGGGCGAGGTTCTGGAGAAATTAAAAAAAAGGGAAGAGAGAAATTAACCCATATAATATTGGTTTTGAATTGGCACATGTAACCGATTGGATTTTATTGGAATTGGTTGAGATAATAGAGCTGTGGGCACTTAAACCCGAAAGATGGTGACATAACGTGCCCATTCGAACTGCTAGACTTAACGTCCTCCATGTGTTTGTGAAATTGTCTGTGAGAGACGAAAAAAAAAGAAACAGGACACTGCTCTATTGGCAAGTTCTTGTCGTCTCTCTACAAAATGGTTTTTTTAAAAAAAAAAAATCTGTTCAAAGTTAGAAAAAAAAAAAAGCAGTCCCAGAGAATGGTTATTAAAGAGATGAATAACAGTAAGCAAAGAATTGGGATGGGGTAAAGAGGCTAAGGTGAAAAGTAAAGAGTGGGTGTTGGGTGTAAAATAATCTTATCAGTCATCGTCTCAAATTTCTCACCCCTGCCTTAAAAGTGACACGACAGATGAGGATAAATTTTTATTCAATTTATAAAATTTTCGTTAAAGATAATATTCGCATTGCATCTTTTCCATTTTCCACTTATAGCCTCATAATCCTCAAATAAATTTACTAAACTATCTTTTCTAGATTCTATCAGGAAGGTTTACCTTTTTTTTCTTTTTAAATCTCGTATTATAACTAATAGTCGATACTTAAGTTAAAGTTTGAATATTAAAAAGATACAAGTTAAAATAAGATATTTAATATGAAATAATCAGAAAGTTGGTGATCATGGTTGCATTTAACCGTAAAAATAATCAAATATGAGCTGAAATCACGATTTCACTGTATCAATTTCTCCGCATGCAAATGCAAGTGGAAGTGAACCTTCAGCTTACTTTTGAAATGTAAATGACGGGTGGTTTTTTGGCGATTCAGTTCGAATGGTGCTAATTACGAGTTCTTAAAATTGTTGAATTTCAGCTCCGATGTTGCTTTGACGCCATCGCAATATGGTGGGCGAATGCCTTTAACCTGTTCGATAAAATTACAAAACGAATGCTAAAGCATGTGTAACAGTGTAAGCTTCTGTTTGAACCATAGAAGGCGAAAATGCAACTTCAGGTTATGTTCTCATCACCCCTTATTTTAGGGTTGATGTTTTCTGTAGTATTTACAGATTACAAACAAGAAAATTTACAACACCTGCAACCAAAAAAACAACAACAACAACAACAAATGCAATTCCTTGAGCAGAGGCCATAGAAGAGGCTGAACAAGATGAAGTAGCCACAATGGATATTGAAGACATGACAACTGAAAGCAGCGCGGGCATGGCGGTTTTGATGTTGCAATTTCTAAGAAAAACCAAGGATTGCCCCAATGGCAGCAAGAACACTGCTTGATACCCAGCCCACCACCTTACAACATCTCCACTCCCATTTTATGGTCCCATTGTTAAGCCCTCCTTTTTTTAGGTTTGGAAGATAGAAAGTAACAGTGATGATAGAATGAACAAATGACAGAAAAAATCTGCATTTTTTTTTGGAGGGTGGGATTTTTCAGGCCATCTTTTGTTGTTGGCCCTTGCAACTCTCAGTTTGATGTTGAAGATTTTTTTTTTCCTTAAAAAAAAACACTCATAATTAGTATGTACTCTGTAAAGTTTTAAGGCCATTATAGTCTTTTTTCTTGGTCCCACATTTGCTCAATAACTGCGCTAAGTATGTAGAAATCCGTCTAAAGCACCTGCTTGAACTAATTTTTTTATACTAATTTTTAGTTCGAAAACAAAAATTAATTTTTTATACTTTAAACACTCAATTAAAAAATAAAAATCAAAGTTTAAAAAGTTCGGACACCGTTATATTTAAAAAGGTAAAGGTACATTTTCGTCCCTAATATTTTATACCAGGGGTGGATTGGCCCTTAAACATTGTTTGGGCTGAATTAAACACAGAAATTTTAAATTACACCATTCCAGACCCCTCATTTAACAGAACCATTTTGTGCCGTTAAGTTGGTGATGATGCGGCAAACATTGGATCCCACAAAACTAGATTCCCCCTTCTTCTTCTTCCTTATTTCTGGCTTTTAATGGAGAAACCTTAAAAAATTAATCTCATCTTCTTACCTTCATCTTCAAGGATTTTTGCAACTTGTTAAATATGAGACAACAGCAGATTAATATCGAAAAGTATTTGCAGACACACCATGAAAACATCTTTTCTTTCCAAGAAGCTCATCTTCATTTGAACACAAGTTCAAAACATACAGCAAAACCAGACTATTCCACATGTCGAACATAACCAATTTTTTTCTTTCAATTTACCTTTTCACCCTTCTCAGCCATGTCATGTCAAGTCTCAGCAACAGCAGCCGCAGGAGCAGCAGCTTTATGATCAAGAACATGCCACCCTTCTCAGACTAAAGCAACACTGGCAAAATCCACCTATTCTTAGTCAATGCATGCCACCCACTCTTCTCATTACACTTGGCCAGAAGTCAAATGCACCAACAATTCTGTCGTGGAGCTTAGCTTTGCCAATATGAACTTTGCAGGAATGATCCCGCCCTTCATTTGTGACCTTAAGAACCTCACGTTTCTTGATTTGGGTAACAACAGCTTCAATTGAGCGTTCCCAAAGACTCTGTACAATTGTTCCAAGCTAGTGCACCTCGACCTCTCTCAAAACTTCCTTGTTGGTACCATTCCTAATGATATTGATAGCTTATCTTAGCTCTCATTCCTTAAACTATATGCTAATAATTTCAGCTGTAACGTTCCAACAGCTATTGGGAGGTTACAGGAGCTAAGATCTCTTCAACTTTAAGAAAACCAGTTTAATGGTACATTCCCGGTAGAAATTGGCAATTCGTCAAATCTTGAAGAGTTAAAGTTGGCTTATAATAGTTTCTTACCGTTGAGGTTTCCATCCAATTTCACCTAGTTGAAGAAAGTGAAAGAGTTGTGGTTTGGTGAATCAAAGAAAACAATTGGTGACCAAGAAACATGAAGAAAACAAAACAATCCAAAAACCACTATATCCAGACCAAGAAAACACACATATCGCCCAAGATATTGTACTATTTGCAGAGCAGTCAACAATCAGCAGCTCACGAAAAAATCCATTTTCTTAATTGGTGACTGAGTGGTGCGAACTTCCCTGTCGTACTTTGTTTCTCACTTCTCCATTTTCTCGACCACCAGCTTTTAAAAGACCAACCCTTTTTTTCCTCTTATCTCATCCATCTCAATCTCTTCAACAATTAATACCCAACTACGTACATGTCTTTCACTTTCATTCAAAGTGCTTCAACCCTCTTCAACAACTTCGCCTTTTCTTCCATGAAGTCCTTTGCAGCTCTCTCTTTCAAAGCTGCTGCTGCTTCTTCTTCTTCTTCCTTATTTTCTCTCAAGCAAAACCCTACCCTAAAATGCAGTCTTTTCCCCCACAAAACCGCTGAATACCCTTCCTTTTTCTTTAAATCAATCAAGTGTGTCCGCTCTAATGATTCGAAACCCAATTCCCCTAACCCTTTTTCTTGCTCTGCTATCGCTTACATCCCAACCGTAGTCTTTATTCATCCTAACCCATCTTTTATAAGCCTCCATGGCTTCAAAAGCTTTATTCAAATCAAGAAAGGAATGTCGCTCTCAGCTCTTTAAATCCAAGAAATCGAATCCAGCTAAATCCAGAACCAAACTCTTTCTTTGATATTTCTAGACAAAACTCAGTATACAAGAGTTCGATTTCACGAGGTATTTGGATGCGGAAACCCTGTGAGACACAAGTTGCAGGACAGGTAGGAGGAAGAACGAGCATAATTAAAGAAAGCTAGGAGATTTTGTTGTGTGCCAAAATAAGGCTATTTTTATTTTGATCGTTTGATCTAACCATAGGATGTTAAGATGAGGCAGATCATGGTACTCATTATTTGAAAAATTTTTGGGAAGAAGAAGAAGAGGAAAATTTTTGCAAAGAAGAAGAAGAGGAGGTTTTTGATTTCCAGGGAAGTAATTGGGGTTTTGATTAGTTGGTCCCGTTGTTCTTAACGATTGGGATGTGTTTGATTAGAGTGCATTTATGTTATTTTTATTTTTATTAATTTTTTAAAAATTTTGTGGGACCTATTTTTGCCACATCATCACTGAGTTAACGTCAAAAAATGTCTGTTAAATGAGGAGCCTGAAATTACGTAATTTTAAACTTTTATGTCTAATTGAGTAAAAAAAATGTTTAAGGGTCAATCCACCCTTGGATATAAACATTAGGGGCGAAAATATACCTTTACCCTATTTAAAAAGTTTAGACACCGTTATACTGCAGCAAGTGGCATATAAAAGAATAAAAGTTTTTTTTTCCCCTTAAATTCTCATATTGTAAAAATAATCGAATATGAGGTGAAATCACGATTTCACTCTTTCATTTTCTGCACATGCAAATGCATGTCGAAGTGAACCTTCAGCTTACTTTTAAACAAGGTCCATGTAAATGATGGGTGGGTTTTTGGCTATTCAGTTCCAATAATGCTAATTACGAGTTCTTAAAATTGTTGAATTTCAGCTTTGACATTGCTTTGACGTCATCGCAATATGGTGCGCGAATGCCTTTAACCTGTTTGATAAAATTACAGCAAAAAAAGGGGAATGCTAAAGCATGTGTAAGCTTCTGTTTGAACCATAGAAGGCAAAAATGCTTATCTTCAGGTTATGTTCTCATCACCCCTTACTTTAGGGTTGATGTTTTCTGTAGTATTTACAGATTACAAACATGAAAATTAACAACACCTGCAACAAAAGAAAATAACAACAACAGCAACAACAAATGCACTCTCCCGCCGCTACTCAAAATGTGCCTATGAAGAATCAGAGGATGACAATGATGAAGAAGAAGAAGAAGAAGACGACATAGGCGGTGAATTATAACAGGTACATTTCAAATCATGAACGGCGCGTTTCCTTGTGATATCCAGTTTTGTACAAAACACACAGTACCTTCCTCTCAAAACATCTTCTTCATCATCATCATTATCATCATCACCGTAGTCATCATCAACATCATTGGCCTTTTCTTCGAAACTTTCTTCAGGTTCAATCCTCCAATCGTTTTTTGTATAGTATACCAATCCCAACATTGGCAGAAGAATCATAAGAATTTTATCTATGCGATCGTCGCGCCAATTATTGGCTTTCTTCCAGAACAGTAGAGGCGCAACAACAGCTCCTGCTCCCAAACCAAACCCCAAACCGGGGAATATGAACTCCCAATAATATCCATTTTCTTTGTGGCTGAAATTAACTCCACTTTTTCCTGCAGGTGATGTAGTTGAGCATTCTGTTGGCAGAGGAAGTCCACATAACCCTGTATTCCTTTCAAATGAATCTGCTGAAAAAGATTGAAGTTGAGTACCAGTTGGAATCCTTCCTGATAGCATGTTGTCTGAGAAGTTCAGGACTGAAAGAAATGTCAAGTTTGCAAGCTGCTGGGGAATTTGCCCTGAAAGTTTGTTACATGAGAGGTCTAAGGACTCGAGATGTGACACATAGCCTAAAGATAGTGGGATTTGGCCTACTAGAGCATTGTGTGACAAGTTGAGAAGATAGAGTGCATCCAATTGTCCTAGCTTTTCAGGTATTGGCCCTTCAAATTTGTTGCATGAAACATCTATTGATGTGAAGATAGTTAGGATCTTCACAAGCTGCATCTGGAGCCCTTTGCTGGTAACTGTTATTGAATCTTGATAGTACAGTCCACTAACTTGTAGGAACTCAAACTTGAGATGATCGTGTGTTTCATTTCGATTTCCCATCATTGCCTTCCATGATCTTAAGATACTATTTGGCAATCCACCACTAAAATTGTTTGAAGCTATGTCGATAATCTGAAGCTTTGTCCATGTGGGATTGGTAATTGGACTGATACTTGGACAAATGGCCAGAGTACCATGAAATTTATTGTTTCGCAGAACAAGGGCTCGCAAACTTGATATGTTCCTTAGAGGGCATGGGAAAGTATCATTGATTTTATTGTTCCCAAGGTCTAAAACCTCTAACTTAGTGCAATTGATCAGGGATCCTGGCACCTTCCCCTCCAGTAAATTACTGCTCAGATCTAGAGTTTCTAGTTTACATTTTTCTGGAAAATTATCAGGGATGCTGCCCCTAAATTTGT
>CATIWM010102450.1:0-14315 GCA_949671775.1 Mallotus repandus | reverse complement strand
ACTCTTTGCTCACACCCCTCCTTTGTTTTCTCACAACTCTCCTCAAAAGGGATTCATGAGCAAATTATACATTAACTAATGTTCCATATGTTCAAAATGTTGGACATATTAAAGAGCATGGAAAGCTTGGCTTGGAGCATTAATTTGTGCTGAATCCACATCAATTTATGAAGTCTACACATCAATATAAACAAGTACAAAATCTTGGAGGAATTTTGGAGTTTTTTCTATTTTGGAGTCAATAAGGAAGATCCAAGAAGATTCTAGAAGATTTGAGAAGATTTAAGGATATTCTAAGTCAAAGTCAACAAGTCAAAGTCAAAGTCAAAGTCAACAAGTCAAAGTCAATGCTCAACATACTACTTGACATGTGACATGGCATGCTTAATTGTCATGAGTTGTCATGGGTTGTCAATTTGACTTTTCAAAGCTTAGTTGTCATTAGTTGTCATTAATTGTCATTAGTTGTCTTATTTTTGAAGGAATACTTCTTAGTTAAGGATTCTCCTTTATAGGAGTCTTTAGGAATAAGTAAGAAACATATTCCTTTAAGGATTAGGATGTTTACATGCCTATATAAAGGCTATAGCATTGTAATACGAATTGGAACATATTATTATCAAAAATTTGAATTCTTGTGAGGTTTAAGTCCTTTTCTTTTATTCTTAAAAGAACTTTAGTGAATTTATCAAGTGAAGGCTTGGTATATTCAAACCTAGTTTAATTTAGACTTAAAATTGACTTAGTTAATGTTAGGTTTATATTAAACAACATTTAATTCTTTGTAATTAAGGTTCTTAAGTACAGGTTATTTAAGGGTCTTGTTGGGAATTAGAGTTTTCTTTTGCTTGGTTTATGAACGATCCTTGGCAAAGGTTATCAAGATTGAATACGGGTTTGGTACAAGTTAACCACGTTCGTATCAACATTGGTATGTTTTTCTAAAGTTCAAACACTTGATTGTAAATAAAAAAAAAAATTCAGACACTCAAATAGAAGAACCACCAGAGTTGAGACACCAAATTTGTAATTTTTCCTAATTTTTTTAATGATTATTTAGTTTTATGTTAAAATAATATATTTCAATTAAAGTGAAATTGTAAATAACTGTAATACTATCTATTTAAAAAAATTACTAATAGCTTTTTTTTTTTTTTTTAACTATTAATAGCTTGTTCATTGGCCAACATTATGATATTTTATTAGGAGTATAACTATTAACAGTACAAAAATACTTCCTTGATTAGAGGAAGAACAACGGAATTGAGGAATTAACTATTTTATTGGGTGTGGTATTTTTTTATTAAAATATAGAAAAAAATTATGGGTGTGTTATTTAGAAGGGCTCCCATAATTAATATATAAAAGGTATGATATTTTATATATTTATTTTACAAGAGATTAAAATTGAGATTGTCGTCTGGATAAATTTGACACAACTCGAAAAGTTGAGGAAAAAATTGATCAGGTGAGTTTCAATTTTTTAATTATTTTGCCACGTTAGGAGCTCTTATGCCACGTCAGATTTGGCATACGCTCATTGTCGTTTGGATAGAATTGGAACAACTCAAAAAATTGGAGGAGCAAATTGAAATAATTTTAAGAAATGAGATTATATTGATAATTGGTTCAAAATTAAGGATAGACCATATCATTTTTTTTATTAGTTGATTCTAACTGTTATTAAAAAATATTATTTACTTTTTCATTAATAGGCCAGATCCATTTTAAATTAGCATGGCAAGTTCAAATTTTATTTTTTATAATTAATATTTTTAAAAATAATTATTAAATCATTTCTATTTATAATTAGCATTTTTCGTTAATATTTAGTTAATAATCATATAGAGGATTCGAAATCAAAATTTATAAGAACCCATTTATTTGATTGGCATTTTTTTTTTTTTTGAGCAAGTATATGATTGGCATTTTAATTGTGATTTTATTATTTATTATATTTAGATAAAAAAAATCGAGCATTTCATTTCCTAAGACTTGACTTTTGAAGGGTAGGCAACATTATTTTAGGTACTTTTTGGTGAACTATGCATTTCTTTAAAGATCATATGATTGTTTACACTTCACATTCAACAGATGTGGGAGGGATTCAGACATGAGAATGTAGAAAAGCCATTGGTCATAGCTACGGTGAGCATTTGAGTTTTCTTGTGCCATGTGTGAGGTCACTTGGTGTGATGGTGTCGCAAAAAGTAATTAAAACTCATGTTATGTAGCAGCAGCAGCAGCAGTATTACATGGTAGAAACCAACAAAAAGAACAAAAAAGAAAAATAGGTCCCTGGCCTGATATCTGGTCTAAGGAGGTCATGCACGAGACTCCTATTTATGACATCGTTGCATAATTTATGTTAATTAATGGTTTAATATAAAATTTTATTTGTGCTTGTGAAGTGTACTATTTGCATTTGCATTAATAGCATATGGTTTGTCTCCACTTGTGCGGGTAGGGTGGTGAGGTGCATAGCCTCATGGAGTGAGACATTCCACGCTCAGGAAATTCAAGTTTCTCGGATATCATATATGAATTCTATGAAACATTTAACTGCACAACAGCATCCAAAAAAGTTTTTATATTTTTTTCAACTGAAAATTTTTCAAGTGTTAATAATAATAGAGACAAACTTTGTAGCTAATTGTGTCAAGTCCTGTTGTTTTTGCAAATAATTGTAGATTTTTATACAGGCCCATAGCATGAGTTCTTCTTGCCCAAAAGGCCCAAAAGAGTTTTTTTTCTTTTTTTTGGAATTTTTCAAAAATAAAAAAAAAAAATTAAAAACAGAATTAACTTTTTTTTTAAAATATCGCATTTAATAATATTTTTTTCAAAAATATGGTGAAAACTAAATAAAATAATTAAAACAACCAAAACAACCAAATAAAATAACAAACAATATTTTAATTTTTTTCAATTAAAACAATCAAATAATATATAACAAACAACACTTTAAAATTTTTCAACTGAAATAATCAAAATAAGCGCTGAAACAATCAAATAAAATAACAAATAATACTTTAGATTTTTTTAAGCCAATTCAATGGAAATAGAATCAAAATAAAAAAAACTCAATTAAAATAGAATCGAAACAAGAAAAAGAAGAAGAGAACTCAAGAATAATTCAAGTATTAACAACTAAAAATAATGAAAATTAACATTTATCGATTATAATTATTAATGATTTGCAACATAGTGAGTTTCCAACGGGCAAAAAAAAAAGATGGATAAATGTAATTTTATAAAATGTGAAATAAAAATCTAATTGCAAAATCAATGGGTTGGATTTACTCTCTTTTTAATAAAGATATGTAAAAATTCTCCTTGAGCATATTAATTTTGTAAACTTTGTAATAGTTAGAGTTGGGTTTGAAAGAATAGATGAAGATCATGAAAAGAAGAGGACAAATAAATAAAAAAGAAAATAAAGAAAAAAAGACGACATACAACAACAACTCAAAAGTGAAAACAAAAAAAATAAAACTGTTAAAGAAAACACAAAAAGTTAAAAGTAAGAAAAAAAAGTAACCATCATTTTGAAAAAATTTGGTCAAATAACAATGCACAGTATAATTTTATCTTATTTTTTTGGAATAACAGATATTTTTTTTTGCACTTTTATTATTTTATAATTTTTATCTTTATACTTTTATTTACATGAATTTAGTCCTTGTACTTTTATTTTGTCCCAAATTGGGTACTTTAAGGATCCAATGTTCAACAAAATAAAAGTGTATTAATTTTAAATTAAGGACCCAATGTATAGTAAAATAAAAGTGTAAGGACTCAATGTATGGATAATAAAAGTGTAAGAATTAAATCCATGTAAATAAAAGTACAGAGATAAAAGCTAAAAAATAATAAAAGTGCAGAGAGAAAAATATGAGTTATTTCTATTTTTTTTAAATCTACGCATGTTTAGCTAGCATGAATGTATGCCCCAATGCCCATTATGTTTTTATTTTAACAACCACTATAGAAAATTATTTTCGTTTAAACGATGTTTCAATTATAAGTCGTGATATATGCATTTATATTAAATTGGTTGTTGGTATCTTTATCGCCCTTGTAATTATGTGCAAATCTAATTAGATTACTTATAATTCATTAAATTTTGAATACCATTAGTGTATACTAACTTCTCATTATTTTTATATTTTTATATTGAATAACTTCTCTCAAATAAAACACAAGAAGAGACAATAACTTTATATAATTCATAGTTCTTTTAAAATTATATTTAAAACTTCTATGTAATTATTTAATTATTTATTCTATTAAATTTTGAAATTTATGTTTTACTCTAATAATAAGTGGTTGCTCATGATAGTATGTAAAATCTGATATAGAATTCCATTTAAACTCAAAATGAAAACGAATAATTCCCCGAGAAATTAAGTGAAATTTTTATGTTGCAATAACGATGGCCTAAAATCAGTATAAATTCTTGTTTTTTTGTAAGAATAAAGTGCTAAAAGAATATGTGTAAAGGTTATATCTCAATATCCACTTGAGCTCAAACGATACCATGCCTATATAAGGACCAAAATGTTAAGGGAAAATATCACTATATACCAACTTTAATCTAAAAATATCAAGATTGCGGATTGTAGTTTTTTTTCAAAAGTAACTTATTACTTGTATTTGATTTATTTTATTTTTTTTTCATCTCATTTCAAAGTTCAATTTCTCTGCAATTTCAGCTTCTATTTTGCTTATATATCATTTTGTGATTCATTAGATTTCCATTTTGTTGGTTTGGCTCAAGTTTTTCCACTCTCTATAAACTTCGGTCTTCTTATTTTTTGTTTGGTTATTGTTGATAATTGTGCTTGTAATTGTTTTGTGATAGTTGTTGTCTAATTATTCTCAAGTTCTTGATTGTATAATAGATGTATAAAATACTACACTACTCTCATAATAATTATTAGTTTTATATAGAGTTTCAAAATAAGTAGATATCTATTTAATTAATTTTTTTATATTAAATAAGGTTGAAATAGAAAATAAAGTAGTTAATATGTATTGATAACTTAAAATAACAATTATTTATAAATAAAATAAAATTTTTAAAATGATAATTATTTAAAAATAGAGAAAATATAATAGAAACGAAAAGGAAAACTTAATTTAATATTAGTCATTACATCCATCAATTGGTAGAGTTTCGTAATAGTGCGGAGGAGAGGTCCACCCTGTGAGGCAACAACCTCACCCGCCAAGCTTTTTGAAAATTTTCATGATGAATTTTTTGTTCAAATTTAAATTCTTCATAGTGGTTGGGAATAGGACCTCACTAATCTTGGCAGGTTTTAATGATAGGTGAGCGGTCCAATTTTGAAAACACATAGTGCCTATCTGCCTCCAAATATTTTTGGTTAATATTTTCTCTTTCCTTTTTTAAATTGAGAGATTATTTGACATTAATATTGATAAACTATACAATAAAGGTAAGCCCTCCTTTTTTAAATTGATGAAGATAAAAATCGAACTTTACATCTTATGATATTATTAGAGAAATATTATCATTTGACTATTTTTTCGCTAACATTTTTTTTATTTTTTTAACAAGTAAAAATAATTAATTTCTAACATTAAAAAAAATAATGAAAATTCGACTTTATTTTTCTAAATAGAATAATCATATTTTTTACCATTTAAGTTAATATTTTCTCTGTTGATACGTAAAAGTTGCCACAATATTATGATTTTACTCGAAATCAATGAATTGGGGGACAAATTTATGAGATATATAACACCATGATGATAGTTATCCTTTATTCCTTTTCCCAATCTTTTCCTTAGATTACATGCATAAAAAATTTCATAGTTCTAAGGAATGATCAAGGTGTAGACTAGACTTGTTCAAAATAAATGAATAATGCTGTAAAAAACAAATATTATTATTATGGTCAGTTTGTAATGCTAGGACCAAATGTTGTGTAGCATTGTAGCAGTGCTTGGATGTTTGTGAGTTTTTTTAGCTAATATAAATAGTTAATTTCTAATACGGATAATAATTAACAAAAATTATATATGAGATCTTGTTTATTGTGTGTATATTTTATTTCTTTTTTGAGTTACAATTATTATTCTTTATACAAATTAGGTGAAATTTCTTTCAATTTTAATTAACAAAAATTACTTTAGAGACCTTGTTTATTGTGTGTATTTTTTTTTTTCTTTTGATGTTACAATTGTTATTTAAAAAAATTGACAAAATTTCATTCAATTAAATAAAAAGATACAAATTTCAGTACATACAGATTAACTGGAATTGATTCTTATACTATAATATAGAATAAAGTTAAGGAAAAATTAATAAATCCTTATGGAGGATATAAGAAAATAATATTTTAAGTTTAAAACATCACAGAGGTCCGATAAAAGAGCCGATCAAAATAGAATTTGACTATTTTATTCA
Organism: Mallotus repandus; assembly: GCA_949671775.1. NCBI lineage: Eukaryota > Viridiplantae > Streptophyta > Magnoliopsida > Malpighiales > Euphorbiaceae > Mallotus > Mallotus repandus. The sequence goes on along the minus strand of CATIWM010102450.1, from coordinate 7,879 downwards.
AATATTCATCACAATATGATAATCATCATTATGATCTATTAATTTACAGTTCCATTGAACAATTCAAACAACTTTTAATAATCAATAAAAATAAAGAAATAACCAACAGTCTAAATCTATTGATCCAGACACCATCACTAACAACTATTAAAAATTAAAAAATGTATTCATAAATAAGAGTTTATTTTAAAAAAAGAACTAAAATGAAAAAAAAAAAAAAGAGAAATGGTAGCTTTTGGTAAAAAAATATCAAATGTCATCCACCTACCACTGGCATGAAAAAGAGAATAAAGAATAAGAAAAAGCCTCTCAATTTATTGTTGGAAAAGTCTTGCTTACACTAATGTTAGAATTTAAGATATGTCATCTAATTATTTAGACTTAATTAATAAAAAATATATATATATGTATTTTGTTTTACATTCTATCTCTTGATGTATATACATTCAATGTAGATAAGAATTTATCTTTATTATTTTATATTTTAATTTATGCCATATATTAACTTTTTATTTTATATAGCTTAATCTATAATAGAACTAGGAGCAAAACAAAAATTTTGGATTTCTTTCTTTATAAACACTTAAATTTGAGATGTAGTGTTGAGAGTGAGTAATCAAATGATAACTCATTTTGAAAAACATTATAAGGTGTAGTAACTCCTCTTTAAGAGGTGTAGGGTTTGATTTTTGTCATCGTTAATTTAAAAAAAATGATTGTCTCTTATTTTACAGTCTATTAAATTTTAGATCATATAACCTCCATTAAATATAGTTATTTTGACATCCACTTATATTGAAGCTAAAATTTTGAAACTCTTCCTTTGTAATTTATTTTTATTTTATGGTCATGTAGCCCAAAAGCTCAATGACAATTTGATTATTTGTAGTTGTGTTTTTTCAAATTAAATTTATTCAATATCTTTGCTAAATTGCTGTAAAAAAAAAATTCTAAATGATATAATTTTAAAAGGAAAAAGGTCTAATTTGCACCTTGGTTTTTGACTTAAGAGCACATTAAATTTTTGGTTTTTTTTTTTTACGCAATTGAAATTTCTGTTTTGGAAATCGAAGCATATTGGAACTTTATTTATTACAATCAAATACTATAACTTTTTTTTAGAACAATTAAGTCTTATAAACTAATAAAAAATTAATTTTAAAGGACACTAATAAATAAAATTGATAATTTTTTTAGAAATATGTATATAACTTAATTATTAAAATTTAAAAGTTTTGAAACCTATAAAATGATTTTTTAAAATTTTTCTTAAATTTTTAAAAATTTTACAATCAAGTGATATAAATTTCAAAAAAATGACCAAATTTAGTCGTTAATATAAATAGTGAATTGATAACTCACCTAAAATTTAATTTTAATAGTTGAATAAAAAAAAATTATTCATCAATTATTGTGTAGATTTATAAATTTAAACTAATAAATAAAATTTAAAAATTTTTATTCAACCATTAAAATTAAATTTTAGGTCAATTATCAATTTGCTATTTACATTAAAAAATTTATTTGGACTGGTTCCATTAATTCTAAAAAGCTTATTTCTGTCCAATGGGATTTGTGTTGTGCTCCCAAAGATGAAGGTGGTTTGGGCATGCGAAGACTTCACTCTATGAATACTTCTCTTCTCAATAAACTTGCTTGGATTGTTTGATGCAATGGTTCTTTTATTTTTCGGTTTTTGCGAGGTAGATTTTATAATGCAGCTAGTCTCCCTCGTCCTTCCCATATATTCTCATCGGTTTGGAGTTCCATCAAATCTTGTAGGGCTATTATTCGGTTGCATTCTTAATGGAGCATTGGTTCTCTTTCTCATTTGAATTTCTGGAATGATAACTGGCTTGGGTACTCTATTTCTGATAGATTAGGTATCCCTATTGCTATTAGAAAGAAGCTTCATGTAAAGATTTCTGATATTTATTTTAATGGTGCATGGAATTTACCTATGTGTTTTCATAATGCTTATTCAGCCATTAGTGCAAATATTATCAATGTTGTGCCTTTTTATTTGCATCAAGATGAATTTGTTTTTAGGCCATCTCCTAATGGGAAGTTTTCTACTAGCACTGCCTATAATCTTTTACGGGTTCATCACCCAAAGGTTGCTTGGGGCAAGACACTATGGCGTCATTACCTTCCTCCTGCTCATTCTTATCTTTTATGGCGTGTTCTTCAATATCAGCTCCCTACTGATGATTCATTAATAAGGAAGGGTTTATGTGTTGTCTCTCAATGCCGGCTTTGTTCTTCGGCTTCTGAGACTCTTGACCATATTTTCATCAAATGCTCATATGTTGTAGTTGTTTGGACTTCTTTTGGTAGTCTCTTTAAGGTTCAACTTGATCTATCCTCAAATTTTTCTTCTCTATTTCGAATGGCTTGGCATCTGCATTTTTTTTTAGATCATGGCCTTATGGCGTGTTGGTTTTTTGTCGACTGTTAATTGTATATGGTATGCTAGGAATAAAACAACTTTTCATGATACTATTATTTCCATCTCTTCGGTTGTGCACCGCATTTATACCTCTATTAAGGTTGCAGAATCTTTCAAAATTGGGTATGTGAATAATTTACAATTTGACTTATTTGTTCTTCGACGTTTGCGGGTTACTGTTGTTCCTCTTAAGGCTCCATCTGTTATTCCTGTTATTTGGTTTAAACCTCGTCTCGGGTGGATTAAAATCAATACAGATGAGCAGCTAGTGGTGCTCCTGGTCTCTCTAGTGTTGGTGGTGCATTCCGGAATCATGAAGGTAAAGCCCTTGCTTCCTTTGTCGCTCCTTTGGGAGTTAACTTTGCCTTTAAAGCAGAATTAGCTGCTGTTATCATTGCAATCTCTAGAGTTTTTTCATTTTCACCTGCTCCCATTTGGATTGAGAGTGACTCAATCTACATTGTTCATCTGCTGCAAAGTCGTAGTTTGGATGTCCCCTGGAGGTTCCGATATGATTGGCAAAGATGTTTTCATATTCTTAGCCAACTTCAAGTTCATGTTAGTCACATTTAAAGGTCGGTGCTGGTCATCGGTCTTCAGTCTACTCATTGGTGGTCCTCTTATCCTTTGAGCTGTGATAGTTTCATGTCTAATGATGCCTTGGGGAAGGAATGTTATAGGTTTTTTTAGTTTATAGTTGTTTAGCTTTTTTTTGTTTTACATGGCCCTTTCATGGGTTGTTTTGTATTTGGATCATTTGTATTTCTTTTTATGTTATTTAATAAATTTAGATGTCCTTAAGGTGATGTCGATGCTATAGGGGTGCCAGCCTAGCTGGGACATCTTGGTGCACCTCTGATTTCAAACATCTTTTTTTGCTTTGAAAAAAAAATTACATTAACTAATAAATTAATCATTTTTTTGAAATTTATGTCACTTAATTTTAAAGTTTTTAAAAAATTAGAAAATTTTTTTTTTAAAAATATTTTATAGATTCAAAAACTTTTATAATTAAGTTATATATATTTTTTTAAAAAATTATCAATTTTATTTATTAGTATCCATTAAAATTAGTTTTTTAATTTATAGAATTTAATTGTACTAGAAAAAGATTATAAGATTTAATTGTAATTAATAAAATTTTAATATATTTCGATTTTCAAAATAGAAGTTTTCATTGGAAAAAATTAAAAATAAGAAGTCCAATGTACTCTTACATCAAAAATTTAGAGTGTAAATTGGACCTTTTTCCGATTTTGAAATATGTGAAATGGTAATTGATTAATGTGTTATCACTATCTATGCATCTCGTGGATTACGCACCTAACTTTAATTTGAATGAAAAAAATAATTAATAATATAATTGAATTATTATTTTTTTGAAAGAAATAATATAATTGAATGCTAATAAAAACTGGAAAGAGGTTTTGGATTCAAAATATTTTCTACATTATAAATAAAATAACCACATCTTCTCTTGTATGCGCAGCTGCCAACAAACTCCACCAGCAAGAACCCCACCAATTTTTAAAAATTTCGCTGAAGTTCAAATTGGATCTTCAATTATACTCTAAAATTAATACTAAATTTTAAATTATTTTATTCTAATAGAAAATTTTTTTCTTAAATTTGGATCATATTGGATTGAAATTTAAAAAATTCTTACAATTAAATTTTATAAATCAATCAAAATTTTAATTTTAATGGTTAACTAATAAAAATTATTTAAATTAATAAATAAATTTAATAAATTTTTTTCTAAAATTTTTTAGATTAATATGTCACTTAATTATAAAGTTTAAAAAAAATTTAAGCCTATATAATAATTTAAAAAAAATAAAATGCTTTTTTTAAATATTTAAATTTTTTTAAAAAATTAGACTTAAAAATTTTAAAAACTTTAAAATCAAGTGATATATATATGAAAAATTCATCAATTTTAATAATTTAATAACAAAATTTTATTCATCAATTTAATTTTAATATTTGTCTAACCAAAATTATTTAAATCAAGATTAAAATTGATGAAACTTTTTTGAAAATGTATGTCACTTAATTGTAAAGTTTTGAAAATTTTTACATTTATAAAATTTTTTAAGAAAATTCTAAATAAAATTTTAAGAAAAAGTTAGAAAATTAAAATAAAAAAATTAGTATATAGGCTCAAAAATTTTAAAATTTTATAATTAAATGATATGAATTTTTTAAAAATTTTATCAATTTATTTATTTATTAGTCTAAATAATTTTTCTTAATTAACTATTAAAATTAAAATTTTATTTGATTTATAAAATTTAATTATAAAATTTTTTTAAGATAAATTTCAATATGATCTAATTTTTTTAAAAAATTTTCTATTAATAAAAAAATTTAAAATCCAATATTGACTAATTGAGGGTTCAATTTGACGTTTTGGCAAAAAAATTATGATGTTCCATCCATTAAAAAATGTACATATACCTTCTCCCTCATTGATAATCAACCGTCCTAGTTTTTGTAATAACCTTGACACAACGTCATGAAAAAAATATATATACTCACTCCGGTTCATTTCAATTGTCTTTTAAAGTACTATCATAAAAATTAAGAATTTTATTTAATAGACATAATTATAGATGTAAATGAATATATAACTCTCTTTTAGAAAAACTAAAAATTAGTGTGAATTATAATTATTCTAATAGAAAATTTATTCTAAAACCAAAATATAAAAAAAAATTAGGAAGAATAATTTATTTTTTATTGATAATTTAAAAAAATTATTTGAAGAAAATAAAATTTATTTTTTAAAAATAATTAAAATAAAACAGAAAAAACAATATTTTAAAATTAAGAGTTTACAATAAAATAATATTTGAGTGAGAATTTATTACGTTCATAGAAAATAAAAATATTTGAAGATGCTATGTGAAATATTAATTGATTAATATATTATCACTATTTGTGCATATCTTGGTTTGTGCACCTAACTTTAATTTGAATGAAATAATAATAATAATAATAATAATAATATAATTGAATTATTTCTTTAAAAAAAAATAATAAACTGAAATACAATAATTCTAGCGAGCAACTGGAGAGGTGAGATATCTCATCTTATGGAAAAGAGGTTTGAAATTGAAGATATTGCTTATATTCAAAATAATTATTTTATTGTATGCACATGTGTCCAAACAAAAAACTCCACTCTTTCAAAAAAAACAAAAACTCCACGGGTAAGAATCCCACCAATTTAAAAAATTATTATAAAATATACATATACATTTTTGTACTTCACTACCATTATTTTCAACCCAAAATATAAATTTAATACAAATTTTATATTAAATTTATTAAATATACAGTATTTTATCTCTAACCCATAATATTAATTTTCACATCAAAAAAATATTTTTTATATATTCTTTTATACCTCTTATTATTTATTACTTTCTTACTTTTTATTATCATTACAAATTATATTCATACTTTTTATTTTTTATATTCATCCAATTTAAATATTTTTAATATTTATTTATAAATATTAGATTTATTTTAATATTTAATTATATAATATTTATGTGATGTTTTAATATTTATGTAATGTTGGCTAATGTTTGTATTATTTATTCAGTGTTATTTTATATTTATGTGAATATAAAAATCAATCCATGTAATTAAGATAAATAATTATGTTTATAATTAATAATATATGTAATTAATATCAATTGAAATTTGTCTAAAATATTACAAATGTAAACGTATTGAAGGACTATTAAGTAATTTAAAAAAATAAATAGAATTTATTGCTATAAACAGTGCTTAGCAAATTTGCTAGATACTGTTCAAAACAGTAAATTTGTATTACAGATTGACACGTGGATGGAATCCTTTTTTGAACCAAAACATCAATTTTGGTGTGTGGTTGGAGAAGCTCTTATAATCAAGCATCGCAATTTTTATAAAAATTTTACCACATTGGCACATCATCATAAAAAAAAATTATAATATTTTAAAATTGAGAGCTTATGGTAAAATAACATTCGAGTGAGAATTTATTTCGTTCATAAAAAATAAACTATTTGAAGGTGCCGGTGAGCATTTAAGACTCTAAATCTTTCAGATCTCTTATTCTAATTAAATATATTTTTATATTATTTTTAACTTTTTATTTATAAAAGGGTGCATTCTGTCATTATTTTATCTCTTATAAAGTAAAATATATTGTAAAAATTGAGGATCGAATTGTAAATAAAATAGAGTAAATTACAGCTAAAATAATTAAAAAATATAAGAAAGATATGGAACATACAGTTTTTAACATAGAAAACTCCAAAGAAATAAGGAAAAAACTACGGATAAGAGTAGAAAAATTTCACTATGAAAAATTATAGGAGTTACAATATTTTTCTCTTTATATAACTCAAGAAAAAAATAATAATACTCTCTCTTAAAATATGAGAAAATTCACAATTTATATTTTTTCTTTATAAGGAGATTACTCTCAATACATTAACTCACCAACTCACTCTCTCACAGTGCCTATCACCACCACCAACTTGCACACCCTTATGCCCACCAACTTGCACACACTTATGCCTATTTATAGGATTATTTATACTTGGGGGCCAAGTCATTTTGATTGGTCCTAACTTATGCTTGGGACCAAGTATAATGCTTGGTCTTTAAGTTTGATACATGACACTTTTTTTTTAGTAAGTCGATTAACAATCTCTCACTTAAAGATTTAATTGAGGATCAATCACATCTTCACACTATTCTTTTTATCTTGTATTTTTATATTTATAAAATATTATCATTACTTGTAAAATTTTTTTGAGGACTAGAACCTTCTAAATTCTAACAATCTTTCTTCAAGTGACATTTCTTACCACAGTTGTAGCATTTGATATTCTTCTTACTTCTTGATTTCCATCCATCCTGTTTGTGTCTCCCATTGGAGTTAGATTTCGTTGATGTACCTCTAGTCACCACCAAAGCCTCCACTTATTGCGAATTCACCATCTTGTCTTCCTTATTTTTGCGTCTGCTTTCTTCCTAGAATAGCGGCTGCAACCTTATCGAATACTAGATAATCCGTAAGGATATTACTTGTTAGGTTGATGATGAGTTAATCATACGAATTAGGCAGACGTTGAAGTAGAAGTTCAATACGTTCATTTGGCTCTACTTTATATCCTAACAATGTGAGTTGAGAAAATAAAGTATTAAGAGTATTTAGGTGCTCTATCATTGAAGTATATTTGTTATAACCTGAATTTTTATAAATTATAAAATTAAATTTCTGGAATTTGTAGTGTTAATAATTATTTTATTTTTATTAAATTATGATATTTGATTATTAGTGAAATTAAATTTGAAATTTTTGTGTCGAATATTATTTTATTTATTTATTTAATTAAATTGTGGATTTCAACGAGTTAATTATTA
>CATIWM010102404.1:0-31977 GCA_949671775.1 Mallotus repandus | reverse complement strand
TGATCAATGAGAATTACAAATACAATTATACCATCAATTATACAATACAGAATTATATACATGCTAATAGTTGCTTCATTAGTTGTCTCTGAATGTTTTGCTTTGTTAGTGATGAGTCGTTTTAAGTGTTAGTGTGTTTGCATAGTTGTGCCAAAAATGGTGATTGCTGACTGCTGCAGCACATCATTTCTCGGTATGTAATAAGTGCCACAATTTACAGTGCTAGGAGGCCCTCAGGCCATATTTACAGTGCCATAACTCACATGTTGTGCTTATTCGGCTTAATTTGATGATGCTACCTCGTATATATCTGGCTAGTTTTGTTCTTTTAAGGAAGGCTTAACCATAGATATCACTATTTATATGTTTAAAACAAAGCTTTAAACAAATCATATTTATAAAAAAATTGCATAAAATTTAATTTTTTATTAGACCTAAAAGAGAAAGGGAATATCTGAATTTTAAAAATATTTAAATTGAGCAAATTCTCAAATGAACTTTAATTATTTAATATTTATAGTCTTCCACTCGTGCTTTATATTAATATGACTATAAATAAATAAGAAATGTTAAACACAAAACACTCAAATAATCTTTAATTAAACTCACAAACTCTCTCACTAATTGGAAGCTTTGCTTCCTTACACTTCTTCACTCTTTTTATTTTGGTACATAAACCTCATTGCAAGAGGCCATATTTATACTACTAGAGAATTAATCTAAACCATTCAAATAAACAAATACAATTAAATCCTAACCATACATTAAATTCTACATTTAACATTCAACATTCAACAAATAACAACTCTTCAACAACCAACTATACTCACGAACCATACTTGATTAAAACATGTTTATTTCACAGCATTGTTGTTGCACCCGAACGAATGGATTATCAATGGTCCAACAGAAAAAAGTTTGTCTAGAGTGAGAAGAACACCAAGTTCTAATGGAGATACTGCTTTGCATTCCTGCCAATCTCCATGAGTTATGGGGTTATTTATCAAATTATGGTAAAAAAAAATTTTATTTTTTAAATTATGGTATTTTTAAAATAATTTTTTTTTTGTGGTGATTTATGAAACTATTTTTTAATTTATGGTACTTTTGACCGAGGTGAAGGAGAAAGAAAATTTTGTCAAAATTTTGTGGCCATACCGCCATTGTCAGTGACGGTATGACCACCTTTTTTTTTAAAAATTTTTTTGGGCTATTCTGCCACTGGCAGTGGCGGTATGGCCACTTTTATTTTATTTTTTAAATTTTTAATTTTTTAATTTTAATTTTAATTTTTTATTTTAATATTTTAAGTTTTTTAATTTTTGAGCAAATTTTTTATTTTTATTTTTAATTTTTTGTTTTTAATTTTAATAATAATAATAATATTATTATTATTTTATGTGTGCGCATGAATTTGCATGGATTGCCATTGACTTTTATGAATTTTATGCATTGAAATGTATTAAAATGACTATTATAGTCTAATTTTTATTTTTATTTTATAATGATTATGATTAATTAATTATAATAATATTAAAATTAATATCATAATTATAATAATATTATGATTTTTTAATTTTTTTAATTTTAACTTTATTATTATTATTATTATTATTATTATTATTATTTCATTTGTACATGAATTTGCATGGATTGTCATTGGCCTTTATGGCTTTTATGCATTGAAATGACCATTATAGCCTAATTTTTTATTTTAATTTTATAATGATTATGATTAATTAATTATAATAATATTAAAATTAATATAATAATTATAATAATATTATGATTTTTTATTTTTTAACTTTAACATTATTATTATTATTATTATTATTTTATGTGTGTGTGCATGAATTTGCATGAATTGTCATTGACCTTTATAACTTTTATGCATTGAAATGTATTAAAATGACCACTATATCTTAATTTTTTATTTAATTTTATAATAATTATGATTAATTAATTATAATATTATTAAAAACAATATTATAATTATAATAATATTATGATTTTTTTTTGTTTTTTAATTTTAACATTATTATTATTATTATTATTATTATTATTATTATTATCAATAATAATAAAGATTAAAAGGGTGCCACTGTATGTCATTGAAAATTGACAAATTTGGTGTAGTTCAGTTTGTACATTTTAAAATAAAATATTTGATTGAAATCGAAGTGCATATATAATATATAATATTTAAATATTCTTATAAAATATTCTCTATAAATAGTGTGTGTAAAGGTTTTGGCTTTTTTTGTATTTCTTGTATATTAAAATGTTACAGAGATGAAAAATATTTATTGGTACACGAACAGAAAGAAAATAAAGATGGTACAGCTATAACAAACTATACAGATATATCAAGCTAACTAACCAATGATAACAAAGCTAACTAACCAATGATAACAAAGTACCAAACCAATAACAGAATAAGTAGCAAAGAACATAATAGCTTTATCAGATTTGCGATAAATTGACTCTATGATCTTTAATTAAGTCAAAATGAAAAAATATCAACAAATACTGAACTCTACAAAAGATAACCATCAAAATCCCATCAAGTTATTAAGAGCTCCATGAAAAAAATTTAAACATTTCAAAAAATAACATAGATTTATATTTATTAAATATAAAAAATAAAAAAATAAAAAATAAGAGATCATTGTCGATTTAAGGGATCATCAGTCATGGCTGAAATTGAAAGTGTTTGATGCAGATTTTTAGAGAAAAAAGAGAGAAAAAATGACTAAAATTGTTCTCTTCAATTTACCGTGGTGCATTGGTTGCAACATTTTTACTGCGGACTAGAATTAAATTTCACTTCGATTTTCTTTTTGTTATTTTTTTTCCTTTTTGTTTCTACTCGTAATTGACTAGGCTAATTCACCTTTATTTTTTAAATGTTATAGTTAACAACTAAATATTATATATATTAATTGTAAAATGTAATGTATTTGGAAAAATAAAGATATTTATATTATTTGGAACAAATTTATTACAGATTGAAAACGTTTAGCTTTTATCTAAAAATTAGTGTCTTTAACCATGTGATACGCAAGAATATATTATTATTTTTCAGTTGAATGAAGTAAAATAATATTTTAATGTATTTATAAATATTTGGTTGAAATTATTACGTATTTACTATCTATTTATTAGGATTTTATAATAATTTTAATTTTATATTCAATATTTCATTATTAAGTAGACATTTATTCTTAAAATTCTTTTTAATATCATATAATTATTGGTCACCAACTATCTAATTAACTTTTAATTAATAACTTATTCAATTTTACAAATTACTTTTATATTATCTCAATTTATAATTAAGTAGTAAATTATTATAACAATTAGTTTTATTATCATATAATCAATTCCTCACTCATAATGTAACTAATTTTATTCTTAACTAATAAAAATTTTAATTTTGTAAGTTACTTTTATATTATTAATTAGGTACTCACCATTGCAGTTAATTTTTTTTAAGTGAAATGCTAGAGTCCAGAAATTAGGAAATGCACCCGAAAATCACAACTAGCTAGATTGACACCCTCTTAGTGTTTGCATCACACTTCTGTAGCCCAAACTTAAATTAAAAATCAAATAAAATAAGTTTGACAAAGCATAAACTGAAAGCCTTGAACAGACTAACAAAACCTATAGCAAGGCTGTCGACTAAAATCGTTACAAATTGCAGTTAACTTCAATTTTATATAATTAATTCAAATAAATTAATAAATTTCAAGTTAAATAAGTGCAAAATAAAATCAATAGATCAAGATAAAATTAAAAAATTCATTTTAATAAAGAGAAATTATTTGTAAGAAAATAATTTACCTTACAGATGTAGATGCTAGTGTAAAAAGGAATTTAGATTTATATGATAAATATAAATTGATAAAAATAGCAACAAAGAATCTCAAACAAAAATTGAAAATTTCAAACCAAATAAATGCAAAATAGAATCAATACACTAAAATGCCATTAAAATTGAAAATTTATTTCAAGAAAAAGAAATTTTTGTGAAGGGAAGAGTTCACATTGTAAAAATAGAGATGGTGGTCCAAAAAGAAGAAGAATCTCTTTATGCCAAATATAATGTTTAACAAAAAATATAAATCGAATATTTTAAATAAAAATTGTGAATTTCAAATCAAATAAATGCAAAGTAGAAAAAAAATATATGCTCATTTTTTATGGTAAAAATTGGTAACAGACATAATTTAAAATATTAAATTAAACCATTAAATCTTATGCAAATAATAATAACATTTCAATCATCATTTTAAAAATCTAAATAATTAAATTTTTTTTTTCAAAAATGTAATGAAAAAATATATAATACATACCAATATTAAGATTTCCAATGATGACATTCTCTAAATTATTTTGTTTCGTTCCAAAAAGACATTACGAATCAAACTATCTCTTTATAATCCAAAATAATTCCATAAATATATTGTATGCAACTTTCATAATAATAGATACCTCCAGATGCTCTCCACTATTATAGAGTTCATAAAAATTATCCATCCATAAAAAAAGAAAAAAAAGAGAGATCCAAAAAGGAAATGAGGAAATAGAGAAAGAAAGATTATATTTACATTGCTTGAGAAATCATAATTGAATATTAAGAACCTATCAGTGAAGGGTAGAGCTGAATTTGTATTTTTTTATATATTAAAAAATAAATGAAGTACAAGGTAATATATACATATATATATATATATATATACATACATATATATATATATATATATATCAAATGAAAGAAAAAGATGGAGATGTACAATATAGTTTTTTACAACTAGAAGATAGAGATCTAGGTGGTTGTGGATTATTCTTGACACCTCCCCTTAAGTCGATGGTGGGTAATGCAGTAATTGAAGTTTAGACTGAATGTGCAGAAAATGTCTCATACCCAATGGCTTAGTAAAAAACTCCAAGTTGATCATGATTGGAAATAAATTGAACAGTGATATTACCATTGATCACTTGCTCTCGAACAAAATGGTGATCAAGTTCAATATGCATCGTGCAAGCATGGAACACTGGATTGGCGGTAAGATATATTGTGCCAATATTATCACAACAAAGAATTGGTTTATGAGAAGAGCAAACACCAAGCTCTTTAAGTAAAGATTGCAACCAAAGAATTTCTGCTATCGTGTAAGCCACTGGTTTATATATTCACTCTTTGTAGATGAACGACCAATGGTTGGCTGCTTCTTAGCCATCCAATTTATTAAAGAGTTACCTAAATAAATAACATAACCATTTGCTGATCGGTGGTCATCATGACATCCACCCCAATCATTATTAGAGAAGCATTGAGTGAAAGAGTTAGCAGAAAAGAATAAAGTAAATTCAAAGTTTGTTTCAAATATCGGAGAACCCCATTTTATCGCCTACAAGTGGATTGTAGCTGGATTATGCATAAATTGACACAGTCTATTTACTGCAAAAGCAATGTCGGGTCTGGTAAAGGTGTCATATTACAATGCTCCCACAACTTGTTGATATTACTCAACACTAGGTAGAGGACTACCTAAATCTTTTTATTAATGGTAGTGAGCTTGCCATTGGTGTCAAGCAGCCCTTTGCATCCAACATATCATGATGAATAAATAAATGATGAATATATTTTTATTGACTCAAAGAAGTGCCCAATGGAGTAAACTTAACCTTAATACCAAGAAAATAAAGCAATTGGACAAAATCTCAAACTGAAATTGCAAGTGGGAAAGAAAAGTAGCAAGAAGTGGTTTTAAATTGCTTGTGAGAATAATTTCATCTACATAAATCAACAAAAAAGAAGTTGAACCATGGGGAAGAATGAATAGAGAACTATCAACTTTGGATGATTGAAATTTGAAACTGAACAAAAAAGAACTCAGATGATTGAACCACTAATGAGGAGCTTGCTTGAGACCGTAGAGATCGATGTAGAAGACAGACATGATCAGGCCTTTCATTATTAATAAAGCCATTTGATTGTTCCATACAGAAAATATCTTGAAGTATGCCATGAAGAAAGGCATTGGATATGTCAAGTTACAACATTTCCCATTTATTAATAGCGGCAAGTGCTATAACTGTCCAGATGGTGGTTGCTTGAACAACTAGACCAAATGTCTCAAAATAATCAATGCCTAATTATTGATCATGGCCTTTAGCAATTAGATGGCTTTGTATCAAGATATTGAACCATCATAATTTTTCTTAATCTGAAACACCCATTTATTCCCAACAACATTAGATTGAGTAGGATGAGGAACAAGACTCCATGTTTAATTTTATAAGAGATGTCACAAGATGGGATGATGTTGAGGTTGAGGTTGAGAGATGGTCGGGGAGAGCAAGTTGATTGTTGTTGTTGGCCATAGAGCTTTGATACCTTGTGAAGAGTAGAGCTGAATTTTTTTTTTATATATTAAAAAATGAGTGAAGTACAAGGTAATACATATATATCAAATGAAAGAGAAACATAGAGCCATATAGTATAGTTTGTTACAACAAGAAGTTATGGATTATCCTTAACACTATCAAATTAAAATACATATATAACCTACAAAAGAATTAAAGGACATTTAGAATCTAATAATTAAAACAAATTCATAACATATAAAAATATTAAAACATATTCATATAGAGTATAAATAAGAAACAACCATAATAGACAAAAACAATGAAAATAAGAAGAATCAAGAGAAATACGAAAAAAAGGTTTTGAAATGTCACGTAAGAAAGAAAGCAGTGTATATATATATATATGGAGCCCTGGTTAGTAAGGACTTAGTCCGTTAGTTGTATTTTGTAATTCAAATATTTATTATATCTTATCTATAGTTAACTGATAGACTTAGGTCTTTTAGTATTATCACAACACCTCTATTAAGTACTATACAAATATCTCGGTGTATACAATTATAAACAATATAACAATAACATCTTCTTCAATCTTCTTGGCATGGTATCAGAGCCTAATGGCTTCCAACATTAATACTCAAACAATTCTAACCACATCTTCTACCTCTAATACTCCTACAACTCAATTAAAATTTTCAATCAAACTAAATTCTAGAAACTATTTAGTATTGAAAACTCAACTCCTCCCTTTTCTTAATTCACAAGAATTCACAGGATTTATAGATGGCTTAAAACCTGTACCACCGGCTATAGTTATATCCAATGCAAACTTGCTCACTTTTTTTCCAAATCATGTGTATCAAGTGTGGTTTAAAAAAGGATCAGAAGCTACTATCTTGGATTTTATCATCAATCACAGAAGAAATCTTTCCCCATATTACTAACATTATATCTTTTTTATAACATGGTAGGTTCTTGCAAATACCTTTGGTGCTATTTCTCAAAATTGTTAATTTGAAATACATATTGAGTTACAAGAATTAAAACAGAATGATTTGTCTGTCAGTTAATATCTTATCAAAGCTAAGTCCTTTGTTGATGAACTATGTTATTACTGTTTGCAATCTTCATCCAAAAGTTTGTGGTGCTATTATTGCTTTTAATATATGACTCGATCCTATCTCTTTTAATGAACTACATAGTTAGTTAATTGTGCTTGAAATTCTTCTCAAAGGACATGATGAAATTTTTGTGGCTTATGTTACTTATAAGTCTTTAATATCATCTTCTACTTAACAACCTTTGCTGCCTACACCTCCTTTGTCGCCTATGCCATCATTTGTAGGTTATGGTTCCCCTTTTAATATTTGACCTTGGAGAAGAGGCCATCGTCATTAAGGCAATTCTGGTTTCAAATATGAGGTTTATATAATCAAACCGCAAAATTCTGTCATGAACAATATAAGCATTTTCCTCCATAGCCACCTTTCTTGCATTCACAACAATCAGTGCTTTCTTCTCAAGCTCATATATAACTTAATATCAACCCTCCTTTGCTTTATCTTCTATGTTATCTCTATATTAAATTGTCGACATTGGGGTCTTTGCACATATAACACCTGATTATGGCTGCTTGCATTTGCCTTAAACTTATACTAGTAGTGATCAACTCTTAATTGGCAATGGACAAGGTTTGAACATTATTAATACTGGTACTTCTTTTATTTCTTCTTCTAACATTAAGTTTATGCTTAAAAACTTCATGTTCCTGACATCTCCAAACCTTTAGTTTCTGTTTACAAATTCAATTATGATAATAATTGCTACTTTGAATTTTGGCCATCATTTTTCTTGATAAAAGGATTAGAAAACAAAGATCAAGTTATTGAAAAGCATGATTGAGCATGGTCTATACAAGTTCCCAAGCAATTTTACATTTCTTACCGAAGTTGTATCTTTTGATAAGTGGCATGCTCGTTTTGGTCATCCAAATGTTTGAACTACATCTATCTTCTCAAATAGCATCACTTATCTTTCATTGGCAAACATAGTGATGTTCGGTTTGAAGCCTGTCTCTTTGGAAAACAACATAAACTGTCTCTTGCCTTAGTACCTCATCATAGTCAACAACCTTTTAAGATTGTCTATTCGGATGTTTGGGGACCAACACCAATGCTATCTAATTTTAGTTTTAAGTATTTTATATTATTTATGGATGATTTTAGTCTATTTACTTGGATATTTCTCTTGAAAAATAAAAGTGATGTTCATGAATTTTTTGTTCATTTTATTTCCTTCATTGAAAGAGAATTTAATTGCAATATCAAAGTTCTACGCTGGGATTTTGGTGGTGAATTCTAAAAATTATCTTTTTTTCTTCAGTTTAAAGGAATTTTTCATAAAGTTGCTTATCCTTATATTCATGAACAAAATAGTGTTTCTGAGTGTAAAATAAGGCATATATTGATATTGGACTCACATTTCTTGCTTATAGTTCATTGCCATTTAAATATTGGTCATATGCCTTCGAAACTGTTGTCTCTTTAACTAATTGTATGCCTACCACTGTGCTGCAAAATCACTCACCATTCTTTCACTTGTTCAATACTCATCTGAATTATAAAGATTTAAAGGTCTTCAATAGTGCTATTTATCAATTATTGAGGCCTTATAACCATCATAAGTTCTCATTCATAAAAAGTAATGTGTCAATCTTGGTCAATCTCTTGCTCATCATGTATACCACTATCTTGATATTACTTCAAACTGAATATACATTGCTTGACATATTGATTTTAATGAACTTTTTTTTTCATTGCAAGTCTACTTCTAACTCTACCACTTACTCGGATGCCCTAAAATCATATCCTATGCCCTAGCTTCAAGTGCATTATCCAGGTACATTAACCATTCCCACTTTTACTTTTCAACTTGCCGATCTTCATTCAACAATAACTCCTTTTTTTACATAATCATAACCACCTTAGTCACCTAGTCCACACTCCATATCTACCCTAAATTCAAATTTTTTATCTTCTCCAAATTCCATCCTTGAAACCTCACCCTCTAGATTAAATTTAATTATTGATATATCTTATTACAATCCAAACTTAATTTCTAATACCCAACACATCTCATCTCCTCCTTCTACTTCCTTTATTCGAACTCATCCCATGATGCTCTAACTTCCTATTATGTATCATTGCCAAGCCTTTCTTACTCAATCATCTCTTGATATTAAGCCTCACGCTTACTTGGAAGCTCAAAAGCATAAACAGTGGCGGGATGCTATGCAACTCAATTTTGATGCTTTGTAATAGATTGGCACTTTGTGACTTTTCCTCATCCCTCTCATCAAGTTGTTATTGGTAATGAGTAGATTTATTGAATTAAACGCAATATGGATCACTTTATTGCTTGCTTCAAATCTCGTCTGGTTGCAAAGGGTTACAATCAACAAAGTGGAGTGGATTTTAATGAAACATTTAGTTTAGTAATCAAAACAACTACAATTTGATTGATATTGTCCTTAACAGCCATGCACAACTGGTCCTTTAAGCAATTTGATGTGTCTAATGCATTCCTCTATGGTTTTTTAACCGAAAATGTTTTTATGGAACAACCACCTAGGTTTCAGGATCTAAAACGCCCAAACTATGTTTGTTTACTCTAATGCTCTCTTTATGGATTGTTCTAAGCTCCTAGAGTGTGGTTTCAAAGTCTGAGCACCTTTCTATAGTTGGTTTTATTAGCTCTAAGGCAAACTTTTCACTTTTTATTCTTTGTCAACAATAGGATCTTATATTACTCCTCATCTATGTTGATGACATTATTATTACTAGATCATCGATCTATTTAATTAATCAAATTCTCAGTGCCCTCAAGTCTAAATTTCCAGTAAATGATATTGGTTATTTAAGTTTCTTTCTTAGTGTTGAAGTTCACCGTGATTCTAATGGTTTTTCAATAAATCAACAGAAATACATCTCCAATCTTTTGCTTAAAGCTGGTTTACAAGATGCCAAAGGATGTTTAACACCTATGGCCACCTCACCTATATTACAGAAAACTGTTGGCTTTCTCCTCTCCAATCTTGCATTATATCATCAGCTCATTGGTGCCTTACAGTATGTTACTTTTACCCGGTCTGATGTTGCATTTTTTGTTAATAAACTTTGTCAGTTTATACACAACCCTACTAATCTTCATTGGGTTGCATTGAAGTGTTTGTTGTGCTATTTAAATTACACAACCAATCATTCTCTTTTCTTCTTTAGACATTACATACTGCACCTTTAAAGTTTCTCTAATAGTGCTTGGAGAGGCTAACTTGATGATAGGCACTCCATGAGTGGTTATGCAATTTATTTAGGGACTAATTTAATCTCTTGGAGTGTTAAGATGCAACTACTATAGCTCATTCTTCCTTTGAAAATGAATATAAGGTTGTTACTAACACAACTGTAGAATTACTTTGGTTACAATCTCTGCTCAGTGAAATGGGAATTTAATGTAAAGAACCAACTCTTATGTGGTGTGATAATCTCAGTGCCAACTATATGACTTCGAATCACGTTTTCCATGCTTGCACATATTGAGCTTGATTACCTTTTGTTAAAGAACAAGTCCTTAAAGGCAAAATTATAATTCGGTTCATATATAGCAAAGACCAAATTGGAGACATTTTTACCAAGCCTTTTGGTGTTCATTCTTTCTTCTTCTTTCTCTCTAAGCTTCACTTATTGTTCTTACACCCAAAGGCTTGTGCTGGGGTTGGGGGAGGGGGAGGCATGTTAAGGACTTAGTCCATTAGTTCTATTTGTAATTCAAATATTTGTTATATCTTATCTATAGTTAGCTGATAGACTTAGGTCTTTTAGTATTGTTATAACACCTCTATCAAGCACATATCTTCTTAACACCCCTGTACAAATATCTCGATGTATACATTTACAAACATATAACAAAAATATTTTCTTTAATATTCTTGACACTGGTTATAAGAGAATCTATCAACCACCACAAAGACCAAAGACCTAATGGACGCTGCCTTTATATAAAGGGTTGTTCGCCTTAGAAAAACATGAATACAAAATTAATAACTTTACTTAATTTATAGGGTTGTTCGCCTCAGAAGAAGCCCGCACATACTCTTTGCAGTAATATTTAACTCGTAGTATGGCCGGCAAACTTTATGCTTAGCTCTAAGAGGTGGCCTCAAAAATGGAGTTCTTATTGCATGTGTTAAGCATATGTTTTTTTCATATATTGGAGCTTCGGTTGTGCGATTTGGTGCACTTCTTGTCGGTTCGCCAAGGGCAAAGGGCAAGACCACTCTCTTGGGAGGTAGTAGGGTGGACATCCCCTACTCCGGGCTTGGACTCAAAGTTTTTGAGGTATATCATTGATGTAGTAGTAGGGCCGACATTAATAGTACCACCTAAAATTCCATTCAAACTCAATTTTAATAAAAAATCAATTGTGGGTTGTAATTGCTATAAATTTATCAAGTTGAGATATTTCACTAAATTTTAAAAATAAACTAAAATTACTATAACTTGAAAAGATTTAAAATTTTGTTAAACCATTAGACCAATTTGTAAATTGTACAAGCATTGTTTTTTTCCTCTATATGTTGTTACATATTTAGTGATTGATAGGTTGTCTAGTTAACTGAGCAAAAAGCTTAATTTTGAAACTGAATTGTAATGTCTTTTTTTTTTTTTTTTTGGCTTATAGAAAATAAATAGGATACTTTCTTTCTTATATTTATATATATATATATATATATACACAC
This sequence comes from Mallotus repandus, assembly GCA_949671775.1. Classification (NCBI taxonomy): domain Eukaryota; kingdom Viridiplantae; phylum Streptophyta; class Magnoliopsida; order Malpighiales; family Euphorbiaceae; genus Mallotus; species Mallotus repandus. The sequence continues at coordinate 19,802 of CATIWM010102404.1, read as the reverse complement.
ACGCACTTTTTCATTTTCTTATACTTTGCTTCTGACCGAGTTAGCTACAAAATATGTGTATCAAATTGAAGTTACTCACTGTGGTATATGGTTCGTTTCTTCTTCAAATGGTCACGAATCTCTTTTTCATCAGCTTAGGACGGTGGGTTATATACATGTGTGTGTATATATATATGCTTTTTCATTTTTTATACTTTGCTTCTGACCGAGTTAGCTACAAAATATGTGTATCAAATTGAGGTGACTCACTGTGGTATATATATATAGTTCGTTTCTTCTTCAAATGGTCACGAATCGCTTTTTCATCAGCTTAGGACAGTGGGTTATATTTAAATAAGAAACTATTATTAGATTAATGTGTTGCTCATATTTGCCATTACACTCCTTTAATGGCGTCATCGATCCTACAATGCATGAGCAAACTAGTGGACATGATTTAATTATTTGTTCTGAATATAATGGACCCATCAAATGAATAATATCACAAAATTGTGTAAAAAAAAAAAGAGAATAATATCACAAAAGATTATTAATTCTTGCATTATAAATTTATTTTATTCTCAACAGCTTTCTAAATCTATTATCACTCTACAATAAGGACGAAATTTTTTTTTGAATTTTTTTTTTTGTGCAATACAGTCAAATTGCAATTATTAATTTTTTTTGAAATAAAAAAAATAATTATAGACAATGAAAACTAATGCATCATTTACATTAAATTCCGTCTATTATTGCTAGCCAACATTTTCAATATCTTGAAGGCAACAAAATGTAACCTTGATTGACCACACTTTTCATTCTAAGAGGCTATCAATAACTTCACAAATTCTACTCTCCTACATTGAGTAGCCTAGTAGTAATTCTCTTCAAAATATCCATTCATTAAAGGTAGTGACCTAAATGAGTTGAGCTAAGTTTAGTTTTAATAAGTTTGGACCTTGATTCGTTTATAATCGAAACTAATTTATTATGCTATTAAAGTTTATAAAATGTTCACAAGTTTAAATAAGTTTTAAAAAATTTTAAAAAATATAAAATATAAAGTAAAATTATTCATAAAAAATTTGAAATAAGTTATTTACTAAATAAATTATGGTACATGCAATAAAAAAATGTAATTTTGTTCTAATATTCTATATTCTTTAAAATAATTTTTACATTTATTATGAATAAAAATTTATTTATTATATATCTTATATTAAATTATTAATATATTAAAATTACAAGTTAACTCACGAATTTTTATTTAAATTTATTTATAAATTTTATGAGTAAACTTTGCATAGTTTGAACTCAGCTTATTTATTAAACGAGCATTAATATACGAGCATGAATGAGCTATTAACGAATCGAGTTCCACATCAAATTTCTAATAGCTCGCAGGCAACTTGCCTCATTTACCGCCTTATTCAAATGTTACACCCTTACCACCCTTTCCTATTAAAAAAGAAAAGAAAGACAACTTAGACAAATTATAGGGTAAATTACATTTTCCCTGATATTTGATAAAAAAAATATTTATGTCCCTTTATTTTATAAAAGTGTACAATTTGATTCCTTTATTTTATAAAAACGTATATAGTTTAATTCCTATATTTTAATAGAATTAAATAGTTTATTTTTATTTTTAGATTTTAAATTTAAGAGTAATTATTTTTCTAATAGTGACACATGTTTTTATCAATACCTTATAGTGAAAAATGAAGTTATAATTTTAGTGACTCATTAATTTGCTTGATTTTACTTTAAAAATCAAGCTATTTCATTTTTTAGTGTTTGATTTCAACAATTAATTTTTTAAAGTTATTAAAAAATTAATTAAATTAAGTACAAAAAGTGAATATAAAATCAAATTAATGAAAATTTATAATTTAATTGTTTATTTAATATATTGATAGGTGTATATACATGTGTCAAAATTTTAATTGATATTGAAATTTAAAATTTAAAATAATAAAAATTTGAAGGATTGAATTGTTTGATAGTATTTAAATAGAGGGATTAAATTATTTTATTTTTATAAAATAGATGGATTTAAATATTTTTTAATATAAAAAATTTATCAAGTTCTATTAGAAGAATTAATATATTGACAGAATAAAATTGGAGATAAGAAATTCAATTTTCATAAGAGACGAGAAAATGTGAATTTGGCCAAAGCACATCGGAGAAACGTAATTGACCCCAAATTCTACCGGTAATGAGTTAGGCTACATAACATATATACAAATATAAATACAAGGAAATGAAAATTGTAGTGCTGACAACCTTTTTTAATAAGACAAGGCAGAAATATTCACTCACCAACATCAAGCCAGCACTACTTAATTTTTTATAAAAAATTTACTGTACAAACACATTCATTCAAACAACACTTATTAATATAAGATAAAAATACATGTAGCTAAGCGCAATATCATGACCTGTTACATGATAATTTTTTTTTCAATTTCATTTTGATTTCATATATCAATTGGAAAAGAAGGTATTTTTATCATTTCACATAATCGCGATAACGTTATTTTTATTGTGACCCACGATATTAAGGGTAAATTACGATTTGCCTCCTGTATTTTGGTCCAATATATTATTTCGTCCCTGACATTTGAAAAAACACTTATTCACCCTTGGCATTTGCTTTTTTGTGCACTATTTCATCCTTACACAGAAGGACTAATGAATGCTAAAAAAAACAAATGTCATGGATGAATAAGTATTTTTTCAAATGTCAGGGACAAAGTAATGTATTGGACCAAATATAGGGGGCAAATCATAATTTACCCCGATATTAATCATGTCCCTAATACTAATTCATCAAAAGTATGCTCTAACTTCATTGAATTGGTTAAATTGTTCCCGACTCTTGAAGCAAAGTTATTTGCATGATCAGCAACTCCCTCATATCATATCAGGCTAATGAAATTAACTTGTCAGAAGTTTATTGCTGGGAGACTTTAAAAAAAAAAAAATTTAACCATTAGTATTCAAAGGTCATTGCTCTAACTAATCCGGTATCGTTGAGAGACATTTTGAAGCTGATGACAACACCTTAGGGCAGAATTGACGGACTAGTGTCCCAATAATGACGAATTTACATGTGGTTAAGTTGAGAACTCTGATCAGAAACATATGCAGCTTATTATCTCTTAGGACATAGAAGGAAAGCAACTATTTGATGATGCCGAACAGCGTTTGGAGGAAGGTTAGAATGAGTATGATTCCTCCAACAATTTGAGAAGCAATTGCCCATGGAGAGGTGAACTGACTTAGATAAATTACTCGCAATCTTGGCCATATCCTTTGGCAGTACATATCAGCAACAAGACAGACATCACGATAATGGAACTGCTTTACATGTACATCTTGATGTAGCTTCTTCAGCAAATGTACTGCAGATTCTGGATCCAACCAATTATCAATGACTCCATTGTTAACGAGTATGTTCATATCCTTGACTGTACAGATGAGGTTATCTAAGAATATAGCATATGAAGTGACTCTACCAGTCGAACCGGGGCAGCATTGCTCGTAGCAAATGAGGTTTCGAAAGATGACTTCTGTAGTTTCCTGCATTAGCAATTGTGGGATCCCTAGAATTCCATCTTTGAATTTTATATTCAAGATGGATTTTGCCTCTACTTTCTTGAATTTGATGCCTGCAGCTGCAAGAGTTGTTGCAGAAGGAATGGATTGCCATCTAAATTCATATTGAGAATTCATTGTTTGTTCAGAAGATAAAACAAGCCAATTTCTCAACAGGTCAAGTATATGCTGCTGTTGGCCATGGAAAGTGCAAGTTCCTGTAAATGGTGCAGAAGAAATGCAGCCGCAAAAGAATATAAGAGCAAGCAGAGAAAGCGGCTTGCTCTCAGATTCCCTTTTTGTCATGATGAACAGACGTTCAAGAACCAACCAAGGTATTTGATTTTCCAACAATATCAAGTCATGATAAAGAACCTGAAGCATAGAAGACACGTTGATAATGGGGTCATCAGCATCTCCAAGTTCAGGATTATCATTCTTCCGAAGCAATTCGATAACAAAGCAGCCATCGAGCACCAAAAGTTTGACAAACTCATCTACGCCAACATCAATGGGACCGGAATAGCAAGCACGAGCTTCTTCTTCAACATTCAAGACGGCTCTGATCAATTCCTTGAGCATCGTGTCTCTACATGGTGACCTGTAGAGAAGGCCATTGAGATACTTGAGCTTAATTTCTTCTGTGGCTTTGAGATGTGATTTGTTGCGATGCCAAGGCCCAATTGAAAATGCTGTTGGAACATATGCTTCTGCATTATGCCTCCGGAGTATGTAGGGAACTTTGAAAATGCAACAACTAGTGGTGAATGATAATTTTTTAGGCATCATATTTTCCATGGAGGCAGCCAACTGATCAACATTAACATTGACATGATGTTCTAGTACTCCTAACGAAGAGGTTGCGGCATGATGCTTTACAACTTCTGCCATCAAACCTATGAAGCGACAAGTGAATTTTGGTAGTTGTGATTAATGGGTGAATTTTTTATTTTTTTTTGCAATAGAAGGTAAGCTGGTGTCTTTTGTAGTTGCAATTTCCATAAGATTCATACAAATTGTTGCAGGTGATGGTTATATATATATATATATATATATATACACACACGTCATAACTAATAAGTTCATTGCCTTAATCTATGCATGAATTCTTTGAAGAATTAAAAAAGAATCTTAATCCTGTATACGTTAACTTGCTTATAAAAAAATTATAATGCCAACAGACAAATAAATAAATCATGCATTTTAATTAGGACACTGATATATGTCGCTAGTATGTCCATGCTCAGAAAAAGAAAAAAACACTTTTCGATGAATTACATTCTTATCCTTATTTGCTTTATAATATAATCATTTTCCTTTTAATTAATATCATAACAGCAAAGTACATATTCAAGCCAAAGCTCATGTTATATCAATACTATATTTTGACCATTTCTCAGTTTTATTCTCAACTCAATTTTGTATTATTTAGCCATTATATTTTTTAAAATTTTTTTAATTAATCCAATTTTATTTTACAGACTTAAATATAGTTTAAGAAATTACTGCAAGATTCATTTCAAAAAATTATTCACTTAAATTCTTTGTTCATTTTCTCATAAAAAATTAAAATATACAATGCAAATTTGGCCACCAAATTTACTAAGTAATAAAAAAATTATTACAAAATTGTTTCAGTTTTTCTCGGTCATTTGGCAGCCAAATATGTTCATTAATTGAATTTTTTATTTACCAGCTTCATGACAAAATGAAAAAATAGGTGAATTTTTTTTAAAAAAAGAATCATATGGTAATTTTTTAAATTACATTTAAATTTGTAGAATAAAATTAAATTTAATTGAAATACTTTAGAAAAATATAATGACTTCATTAATGCAAATCTTAATTAGCGATGTGATTAAGATAATTAGTCAAAACTTTTGATAAATAGAATCATTTTCCGTAAAACAAGAGGTGAGGAATAAAATCCTTTCAAAAAAATTAAGAAAAGAGGGGAGGAATAAAAGTAATTCCAAGAGTTATGGAAAGTTCTCTAGGTTTACTTTGCTTCTTAATGCAAGCATTGCTTTAAACAGACAAAAAGCATTTCATGGTGGACAAGAAATTTAACTGTAAAATGATGGAGGGTACGAGGTATATGCTAAAAGAAATGTTGACAATTTTTCATCTTTGACCAAAAAAAGTATTTTTACTAATATACTTCATGTTCTTAATATAAATAAAAATTTTATGAGTGGAATTTTGTTAAATATAGCAGGTATTAAATTTATCTATGAATCAAACAAATTAATTTTTAACTTAAAATGATGTATTTTTAGAAATATTATAGGGTAGAATAGTTAAATTATATATTCCACATGATGATTTGTGTTGTAATAATAATAATAATAATAATAATAATAATAATAATAATAATAATAACAATAATGTTTCTAGTTATATGCATGATTCAATTACTTTGTGGCATCATAAATTATAATATGGTGAGTTAAATTCTATAAAAAAAATATTAAAAATGAAATAATTTCTTGTGATATTAATAATTTTAAAAAATTCAAAATATGCGTTAAATAAAAATAATCCAATAGAAGTAATTGTAAATGCAATCTTCCATAATAACACACATTGTTTGCATGTCCTAAGGTCATGCAATAGAAGCATTTTACATTTACAAATCTCTTGAATTTTGATGCATGTGTGTGTCTATCATGTGCCTTCCTATTTGACATATTTCTTCTAAATTGTGCACGTGAGTGTGGTGTGTACCTCGCGAATGGCATGAATGATCTAGAAGATGTGTGAGCCATACATTCACAAGAGTGTGAGTAATTATGTGAAAAAGCATGCTTTGATGTGTGCCTTTTGGTGTACATGAAGGCGTGTTTGGATTGAGGTCTTTTCACTTGAGGCTTAGGGGATGAGTCTTTTGGGACTCAACATTGGCTCTTGGTGACTTAGGCTTCATAGTTTTGGAGGCTTAAGCCTTATCACTTACATTAGATGGTGAGGAAGAAAAGGGATCCTTAGCCTTAACAAATATGGTGTGAGGTGATGAGGAGGAGGATGCTCCATTCAAGTATCCCAAACTATGTGTGTTACCATAAAATTTTTCAGAGTCCAAAAGATGATTAAGAATGTATTTTCCTTTTTTAAATTTAGAAATCAAAGATTTTAAATTCAAAATTTCTTGGAAAAGCTTTTCATTTTCATGTTTAGCCTTCTTAAGTTCATTTCTCAAATGGGTAGAATTTTTCAAATCATTTGTAAATTGTTCATTTGACAAAGTAATTTTTGTGAACTCATTTTTCTAGCTTTCAAATTCTTTAGACATTTTTGAAGGCTCTTGTTTATAGTGTGTTTTCTTTGAAAGGAGACTTTTGCATTTAAATATGAGTTTGCTCACAATAGAGCTCTCATCATTATTATCATCATCATCACAATCATTATTAAAATTATCATGTTCATCACAAGAAGAATGAGAATTGGAAGGTACCTCATTATTGTCCTCAAGTACCTGAAATAAAGGTTGGCCATTTCATGTTGTTCCTCTTCTTTTTCTAAATCAGATGAGTCATCCCATATAGCTTTAAAGGCCTTATTCTTGTCCTTTGCTCCCTTTCTCTTGAACTTCAACTTGGGGTACTCACTTATAATTTTTCATGGTTTCTTGCACTCACATCAAGTCACCTCCTTATTCTTCCTAACTTCATTCTTCTTGTCATCTCTTGATATTGAAAAGTACTTTCTTCTCAAGAGCTTTTTGAAGTTTTTAGTGAATATGGCAATGTCACTATCATCTTCATTTGAGTCCATGAGACTCTCTTCTTCACTTTCTTCTTGAATAGCCTTGAGAGCTATTTCCTTCTTCTTTTTCTTCTTTTTCTTCTCATCTTCTCTTTGCTTCAAGGTGAGCTTATGAGTAAGAAATTTTCCAATTAGAATATCGGTGGAGAGCTATGAAAAATCATGAGCTTCTTTAATGGAGGTGATTCTAGATTCTCAATTCTTTTTAGGTAGATTTTGAGAATCGTAGTGTTCACCTCCTCCTTTATATAGTGCTTCCTAAGGTTTTTAAGTGTTGTGAGGAAAGCATTTAGTCGGTTGTCATCTCGATGATGGACTCTTTAGGCTTAATTTTAAAGAGTTCATACTCATATATATGGAGTTAAACCTTATTGCTTCTTACTTGAATGTTTCCTTCATAGTGGTTTTTAAGAGTCTCCCATATCTGTTTAGCGAATAGACAATGTTGAACCTTTCCTCATTCTTCCCTTGACATGAAAGCAAGAAGGATAGTCACTATCTTCTTATTTTTATGATTCTCATCTTTTTAGTCCATTAACTTTTATAAATGGAGAACTCAACATTATCAACTTAGCTTTAGGAGGTTCCTAACCATCTAATAATACATTCAACAATCTAATTGTGTTACTATCAATGTATAACTCAATTTTGAATTTCCAACAAAGGTAGTCATTACTCTCAAAGAAGGGTCTAGGAGAAGAAAATTTTATGGTTTCACTCCCCATTATCTTGATTCTAACAATTAAGTTCCTAGAATTCAAGCTTTAATACCAATTGAAAAGACTCTATAGGGAAATGAATAGGGCTAAAGAAAATTTAGAAGAAAATTAGTAAAGATCAAGTGCTAATTAAGAGGATTAAGAGAAAAGAGAAATATGATAGTTGATTTAAGGAGTTTAATTTTCCAAAGCCTACGTCTCCACTAACTTATCCCAAAGTTAGGATTTTGCATGCCCACCACCAATCTATTCACTCTTTAGATTAATTACAATTGAGTTTTTGAGGTTAAAGTTAAACCTTTACACTCAAACTTTTTTTTACTTAGCTTTAACCAAAAAAAATAAAAACCAAAGTGTTTTAATGGTTCACACTTAAACCAATTCCACTAGAATTAGTTCCTCACCCCTTTTTCAACCTAAGAAAAGAGATGGAAGAGAACCTAATCTCAAATACATAACCCACACTCAAGGGCCATAAGAATAATTAAATGAAATTTGAAGAAAGCTTTAGAACACAATCGAATGCTAATAAATAAATTGCTTAACCACTCATCTAACCTTTTAAATGAGGTTTTTAGAGATGAATTTATAGTTGAAGAACAAAAAATAGATTTTGGAGAGTTGCATCACCTTCCTCAAGCTTCACTATCCTCTTTAAATGTATAAACAACTTTTTGCAGAGTTGAGCTTAGTCATGGTCATGATATACCCCCTTACGGTCGTGATCATTAAAAAAACATAGTTGTTAGAGCCTTAATGTTACCGTTATGGGTCTGTTGGCTTGATCTTGACTATGATCACGGTTGTGACATCAGATTGTGACCATGAGGGTCACTATCTCTTTAGCCTTTATAGTCTTCTTTGAGTCATGCTCATGAGACTAGCTCATGATCTCCATCATGATCATGAGGGTCACTGGATGAATTTTCAGTTCTCATCTTATTTAGTCATGGTCTTGATTAACTTGGTCGTGATCAAGATTGTCTTCTCATGAGCATGGTCATGGTCGTGACACCAATCGTGAGGGTCACAATATGAATTTTTGGTTCTCCTATTGTTCAGTCGTGGTCTCAATTAACTTGATCACAATCACAATTGCCTTGTCACTAGCATGGTCACTGTCATGACACCAACTGTGAGGGTCACTATAACTTTTCTTTTTTGAGGTTTTTTTGGCATGGTTGTGCTCGTGGGGATGCCCACCATCACTATCTTGATACTATTCTTTGATTTTCAAACTTGGATATGACTCTCATTTGTGCCTAACTTATACACACTTGAAATGAACACATTAGTAACTCATAATTGAGTTTGTAAAATCAAAAATAAGGTGGATTAGGCCTTAATTATGCAAATGACCAACAAACACACACACACACTATATATATATATATACACTAGATAATTAGATAGAGGATATTGTCATTTTATATAAGTTTATTTAAAAATAAAAAATTATTGCTAAATCTATAATATACACAAATTAAACAAAATTAGATGGAAAAAATTAAATCAAAATAATCACAATAATTAATTATTCTTCTTTTTACAGTGAATATATAATTTTTTAAAGTTAAAAATTAAAAATAACTTTATATTAATATTATGTATTATATTTATCTCAAAATTACATTTATAAATTAATCAATGCAATTCATCACTAGTTATTTAATATAGAAAATATACTTTATCAGGCAAATCTTAAAGTTACTTTATTATTTGTAAATTAAATTTTATTTTGCATATAACTATTATTGATGGGTAAAAATATTTTTATGATGAAAATAAAAAAAATAAACTAAAGAAAAAATAAAGTTATGGTCGTATGCACTTAATAAGTAGCATAAAATTTTTTGGAAGAATTTATCCGTTGGCCCTCCAGCATAAATAAATAACATACTAGTGAAATTACAATTTTCACTTTCCCATTACTTGCAATTATTGTACTTTAATGCTTGACTTTCATTTGTAATGTATTACAAGTATGTAATTCTAAAACTTTATATCTTTTAAGCTAATTACTTTTGCTCAACATAATTAGAATATCTAGATAAAAAAAAAAAACAATATTTCATATTTTAACATTAAAAATAATCCAAGAAATTTTTTCAGCGTTAAATTTATTTTATCATAAATTATTTTTGTTTGATCCACTCTTATCCAGAATTTATTAAACTCTAAGTAATCTAATTTAAAGCGCACAAAATTAGAAAGATAAGTAAAATCTTCCAACAACTATTTAATCTGACAGTATAAAAATTATATTTAAGCTCTATTACTGAGATAATATATACGTCATAATGAATAGATAATTGATATATATATATAAGCTTTGTTGGAGCAAGTTAAGTAGAATTTAATGGGGATGGCACTAAAAACATGTGACTTTGGGGTTGATTTAACACATACTAATTTTTATTTTTATTTAAATTTTAAATCTTTATTTTCCACCTATTTAATATTTATAATATATGAAACCAATGTATTTTAAAAATAGATGTTAATGTAAATATAAAAAATTAAAAAAATTAAAGTTCTATCTAATTGAAGAAGATATAATATAATTGATTTTTTATTTTTTATTTAACTATTATTTTTACTTTTATGGTTGGAAATTCGATTTTAACACTTCATGTGATTAATGTTATTTGCAATCAAGTTTTTGTCCATTTTGATAGTATAAATTATTAAAAATATAAATTTATGAATGAAATAGATTTAAAAATAAAAAAATTTAAAGATGCAATAAAAATATTAAAAATTAATCATATAAAATTCATGATGAAACCGTATCTTTCAAAATAAAAATGAAAATACAAATATTGCAATAGAGATTTGTCATGGGGACTATGCCCATCAAGTTAAAAGTTGGCACTCATGGTGGTTGAGCATCAAGAATTTTGTGATACGATTATCCCACTAAACAAATGGCTAAGGGAGAGCTTGGACCATTGTCATATATGGAAAGAACAAACCATATCTAACACTTGTTGTTTGTTTTGGATATGATTATTAGCATAGGTCAACCTAGTTGAGCACCATTTCTGTTTCCTGTAGCTGCGGGTAATTTCTTTGCATCCCATGTATGTATTTCAACCTCAAATCACAATTCAGAACCAATGAAAGTTGAAAGAGCACAGTCTTCAAAGACAAGACAGCCTAATTTTGGAGAGTTCTTGTAGTCATTTGATTACATGCTATATATGCAGAAAATTAGAAATAAAATACTTTCTATATATGTTTGGTTGCGTTTTGCATATAGTGTCAAAAAGCTTGCTTCCATGCTTGCCCACCATATTTCTTTATCTGAAAATGATCAATCCCACCATAAATTTTGGTCTAATTCTTAATTATATCTGAATTTTAAAATTATATCAATGTAGCCATTCAACTTTATAAATTGTATCAATTATATCTTATTTTAGTTTAAGGATCTAATTGTATTTTTGAAAAATCACATTTAACTCCTTATGAAGTAACTTATTCATCAAAATTCTTCTTCTTTTTTTTTTCAACAAAAAGAATAAGATTTTAAAAAATACCTTCAAATGTTAATCTTACTACTTTAAAAATAACCACAATAATTAATTTTGAAATATTTTATAAAATTTTAACCTTTTATATTATTTTATATCTTGAAAGTGTCCATATTTTTAAATTACTCCACAACTTTCAATTTTATTATCACTAAAAATAATGTGAAATGTAGAAAATAATTAAAGATGCTTAAGAATATTAATTAACAATATATAGTGATGTGAATCCAGGTACCCAATAATAAGAAAATTCAATCCAACTCAACAATGGTCCAAGGGAGGTTCAAATAAGCATGTTTATATCATCAAAACAAGGTGAAATAGTCAGACCTTGTTGGAATGATCATAACACCTAAGGAGATCAAACCAAGCTTTAAACAAGCACTTTGGAGGAGCTGAACCTTCTGGGACAACCATCACATCCATGACAATCGTCACAGCCCCATTTCTTGCATAATAAGTGTTGAAGTAGTGACTAGGATGGTTACATTTGATGTAAATGCTTGGGGGCATGCCTTGACACCATTTGGAGCATATTTTAAACCCTATTTTTAGTATAATAACAATGTAATAATCCACATTTTGTGTTCATATCCATTAGAGTTACATCATTAGTCACAAATATGTAGTAGTGGGTCAATAAAGACCATCAGTGGGTTTTAATAACTAAAAGTTGTAATGGCAATTGTAATCCTATGTCAGTGTGCTTAGGATAGTTGTGTGTACTTGGCCTTGAAATCTATATAAACAAGGCTATAGTTTCTTTGTGGAGGCTTAGAGAGCTAGTTGCCATGGATGATTAACCATGTGTTCTTATCAAACCTTTATGTTTATGGCAATTGTCCTTTAACTTATCAATCTATACTTCAGGCAATAGATTATGGCATCTTCTTCTTAAACATTGTTTTATGTTTATAATTGATTCAAAAGGTCAAATTTTTGTTTAGCCTCGGCTATTTGAACTAACAATACATGAGATGAGGGTTGTCAATGTTTGACTTTGAATCTGATTTGAACTTTCTTTAAGAGTGTGGGATAAGATTCATGTGAACAAGTGTTGATTTGCATCTCATATGCATCATAGCTCTTTAGCTATCGGGGCTTATGGTTTGCCTAAATTCTCCATTTCATATCATTAATATTAAAGTTGGGCTCAAATCAGGTTTTATTCATTTCAACTTTGCATATCCTTGTTTCTTTTTATGTATGTCTTTAGCTTTCTTTTTAGTTGTTTTACGTTCTTCTCTTCATTTAAAAAATAAAAAAAATTCTATCCAACTTTGTTCTTATGTTCTACCATCTTGTGTTATTATTATTATGATTCGCGTCTAACAAGTTCTTGTTATTTTTGAGTTGCTGATTTAAAAAATATTATCTTCAAGTCTAGTATATTTTATTGTGTTTTTTATTATTGTATTTTTGAGTTTTTCATTATATGGAGGACCAAGATTCGAGGACAAATATTCTTGAAAAAATGGGGGTATAATGTGAATCCAAATATCCAATAACAAGAAAATTCAATCCAACTCAACAATGGACCAAGGGAGGTTCAAATAAGCATATTTACATCATCAAAATAAGGTGAAATTTCAAGGACTTGCTAAAATGATCATCTAAAATGATCATAGCACCTAAGGAGATCAAGTTGGGCTTCAAAATAAGTACTTTGGAGGACTTAAACCTTCTATGACAATCATCACATCCATGGCGATCATCATAGCCCCATTTCCTACACAATAAGTGTTGAAGTGTTGACTAGGATCGTTACATTTGATGTACATGCTTGGGGCACCCCTTAACACCACTCGGAGCATATTTTAAACCTTATTTTTAGCATAACAACAATTTAATAATCCACATTTTGTGTCCATATTCATTAGAGTTACATCATTAGTCACAAATGTGTGTTAATGGGTCAATAAAGGCCATTAGTGGGTTTTAATATAATTAAGAGTTGTAATGGCAATTGTAATCCTATATTAGTGTGCTTGGCCTTGATATCTATATAAACAAGGCTTTAGTTTCTTTATGGAGACTTAGAGAGCTTGTTGTCATGGATGATTAACTTAAAATAGAGTATTTTTTTTTAATGGGAGTTTATTGTTTATGATTGAATACCTTACATTAAGCATTTTTATATACATTGCTTATTATCCATGTATATATTTTTATGGTGGATATTTATATTTGAATATGATATGATTTTGATAATCATAATCTTATTTTGATTATATAAATATATTGATTGTGTGGGGGTTTCCATTAGTGTATTTTTTTGGAAACAATTAGCTTTTCAAAACTTGTAGATTTCTCTTGCTCTTGTAACCATGTATGCATTAAAAAGAAATTATTGTGAGGATTCACAATGAAAATAGCATATTGATTACATTTTGGTTGTTATTTTCTTGCTACACTTCCATACAATAATCCATGTCAGTTAAGTCATTTATATTTGTGACTATGAATTGGCTTTGTGTCAATAAAGGACATGATTACCATCATGATCTGATATATATGATTTAAAATGAACCGAATTATTATAAGGTACATATTTCTTAAACCATACATTTTTAAAAAATTTTGTAGCCATATTTGCGTTTGTCGTTCAATCTGAAGTCATTTTATAAAAGTTTTTAAAATCAATAAAAACTCACAATTTATATTACCCAAGTGGGAAAATGTTAAAAATTTTATTATATTTTGGGTTGCCATTAATTATAAGATGTTCTGATTTATAAAAATTGACTGAACAAATATAGTTTAAGAGACTATATGGGGGAAGCCCAATTTATATTTAAAGTGATCGTATGTGTTTTGTGCTTATATGCACTTTAATGGGTTGGCATAGTAAGACGATGAGTGTAAGTATAATTCTACTATGTTTAGTAACGGGGTAAACCTAGAGGATTATCTATATAAATAGGCTAAGGTCCCCTCTTGTTTGTGCAAAATCGCAAGCCCACGGTATCGCCAAGTAGTATAAAAATATTGTTCCCACAAAGACTCGTTCTAATCGCCTATTAACCTAATTATTTATTGTCTAAGGTTTTCGAATAAAATTTTTTTGAATGAAATTTAAATAGCGAATAAATGAACCTATAAAATAAAAACAATTTTCAAATCCAAAGAATAAACAATCAATAATCAAAATTTGCTAGGAATTAAATCACCTCACAATCACTAAACTACTTGAATTTATTACTCAATTAGCTATGCATAGCCCAAGTTTTTCTAAAGCATCAATCAATCTTTCTCAAGTATAATTAATTTAAATTCACAATTATCAATCAAGGCAATAAAGACCCTATTCTCATTGTAATCCAAGCACCTACATATCAAAATTATGAATTATGAAGCACAACTCAATGGGAATTTAATCAACTCAATTTATCTCTAATTTTGAGTTAAGTAAAATTTATGTTTATAGATCTATTAGAATTACCATCTCTCAATGCATAAGCCCAATTAAAATCATGTTATTGGTGGCCAAATAACAACAAACATTAAGATTAATAAACACAATATGTAACAACTAATGAGTTTATTAAATTGGAAGCTTAGATCATGTTTGGATCATCAATTCCTAATAAAGAAATATTTAGCCTAACATATTATCAATAATCTCCAAAAATTCACAAGAAAAACTCATAATAAAAAAATAAGAAAGAGAAGAATAAATAAATAATTATAATTAATCTTCAATCTCTTGTTCCTTCAATCTTTTAGGGTTTCTTGTGCTTTTTCTCCACCAATAGATGTTCTAACCTTGAGCTAAAATTCTCTATTTATATAGAAAAATACTCTAAATTCGTCCAAGGACCAAAACAATAATTTTCCACCTTCAAAACCTCCTACAATTAGGAAAATAACTTTACAAAATAGCTTCTTAATTATTGGCTTGAATCCCGAACTCTTTGGGAAAGCAAAATTCTTACAAAAACATACCAAAAAATGCATAAATTAACTAGGAAACTAAAAAGGAAATAAAACTAAGCTAATAAATTAAAATCCTAGTAAAAAACTAATCATAAATAATAAAATATAAAAAAACACGAATAAATCCTATGGAAATTAAATAGAAAACTATGCAATAATTGACACTAATAAATTCTTCCACACTTAAACCTTTGCTTATCCTCAAGCAAAATACATGAGAAAACCTATCTTCACAATGAATTTAGCACATTGACAGACTTTAACTTGTTTATCTTCCAAAATCTTTTGTTAATACAAAACTTATAACTCAAAATTAAATTGATAACTCAAGGTCAAAGACGTAAGCTTTACCAAGTGAAGAGCAAACTTAACCGTTGAATTCTGAAAACTTATAAGTTGACAATCACACTCACTCAACTCTTAGCAACCCCTAAATTCTAATACATAAAAGATAACCACTCCATTTTTTTTGAGTGAGTGCGTTTTACACTCCATCTCGCATTATTTATTTATTTATCTCTAACCAACTTTTCCACTCTTAGTAATGCCCCATCGTTCCTGTACTACTAAGCGTGGATACCGTCAAGTGGGTCCTTTGGATACTCTTACTCTATTTAGAGCATTGGAGTAGATTTGGAGTATAAGAGATTGTAATTTAAACATTTGCTCCTTATTAAAAGAGAGAATTTTTTTTAATGAAGCTACCATTCCATATGCTAGACTCAAAGATCAACTAAGAATCAAAAATTGAGTATCACTTACAAGTACTTTTGTTATAACCCAAATTTTTATAAATTATAAAATTTAATTTTGGGAATTTCAGTGTTAATAAATATTTTATTAATTTTGATATTTGATTATTAGTGAAATTTAATTTAAATTTTGGTATTGAATATTATTTTTAAATATGTAAATTATAGACTTAGTGTATTTTAATACACTTTTAAAAATATTTTTAAGTGTGTAAATTATTTTTAATTCTTTTCTTTTTGTCTATAAAAAAAATGCAGCAAAATTTTTTTTCCTTTTCTTCTTCTTCTTCTTCTTCTTCTTCTTCTTCTTCTATCATTTTCCATCCGGCCAACCACCAGCCCCTGCCACCTCCCTCTGCTCAGCCACCAGCACCAACCACACCACCACCAGCCACCAACAACCTCCCATTTTCGGCCGGCCATCTTCTTCTCTCTCCCTCCTCTTCATTTCTTCTTAAACAGAATTTTGCTTCCTCACCGGTGCCATTTCCGGTCACCTCAACTGCTGAGGTTGGTCTCTTTTGAAAGCTCGTCCTCCAGGCTTCTCAAATCTTCAAACCGTTTCTAGTTTGGACTCCGGTAACTACTCCATTTATCAATAATTCGATTTTTAATATTTTGAGTTTTTTTGTTGATTTGAGCTTGAATTTGATTTTATTTGAGATAATTTCTTTAGGACTAATTGTTGTAGAGATTGTGAGCTATCCAAATATGGTTTTTATTTATTTTTCTGAAAATCTTGAATTTTTCCGAGTTTGGGTTACTGTTCACGGCACTGTTTCAGACAGTCCCGGGTCGGAAAAATTTTATATTTTTAGTAAATTATTTGTTATATTTTTAATAAGTTTTGTGAAGAAAGTTTATTGAAATTATGTCTAGAATTTTTATTATGAATTTTCGAAGGTTTATGTGAAAAAATGAATTTTTGGAAAAATTAGTATAAATGGGTAATTTTTATATTTTAGTTGAAATTATTATTAATTATTATGTTTTGGACAGTTTTTGAAAGATGAATAGTGTTAAAATAATTTTTATGAATTATTTACTATTTTTAGCTGATTATTAGTAAATTTCGAAAAATTATTAGAATTTAGCAAATTATTTGATTTTAATTGAAATTGTTGTTAATTATTCGGTTTTAGACTATTTTTTATTAATAAAGGTATGAAAAATAATTTTTATAGTTATTTTCAATTAATTGTTAATTAGTGATAATTTTAAAAAAATATATATGGAAAATAAACTTATTTGTTATTTTTAAGCTAAATGAGTATTTTATTATTTTAATGAGATATTTTGGTGATTTGAGAAATTATTATATTATTTTATTAATTGTGATTTGTATTGGTTCTCGGTTGGGCAATGATTGTAGTTCGGGGTCCAACCCGAGATTTTGAGTGATGTGGATATTTAGAATTGTGTTTACGTGCAGGATCAGCTCTACTTTTAGTAGAGAGATGTCCATTTTACAAAGGAGACTGCTAAATTTTTGGTAGATTTCTCATAAAATGTGACATCAGGTCGTTCGTAAGTTTTGAATCTTAGTTGAGTTGGGTCTTAGATCGAGTCGTTCTTTAGAAATCTCTAAAGTATAAAAATTAGGAATTTATTTCTAATTATTTATTTATTATTATTTTCTTTTAGCTGCACCGCGAGCTAGGCCTTCCGGACCGGACCAGCCGAACCGGAGTAGAGGAGCGCACACCTGTGAGTTATTATTATATGTATGCATGACATGTAGAAATATAATATTGGCATCCATGCTTTAAATAAATGTGAATTTCCATATGCTATATTGCATTCATTTTAATTATTATTATTATCACATTATTATATATATATTTTATATATATATATATATATATATATATAAATGTCACCATTATTTGTGCATTTTGGATACCGTGCATATTTTATATAATTTCAATACTTTATTTAATATGAGTTATTTAATTATTTCGAATAAAATATTTTTGGAGGATAGCTGTAGAACATGGCACCTAGTAGGTTACACTAGGACTGTTGTGCAATAGTATGTTAGATGCTAGAAATGATTTATTGATTGATGATTATTGAATTATTTGAGAATTGTGGTTGAGAGCGTGACTGCTAAAACTCGGTTGACTTAGTGTCTCGGGGCCAGTCCACTGTCAATTTTGGAAAAGAGAAACATTTTAGTATTTAAGTGAGCCTGATAACAAGTAAAGATTATGTGGTTTGAGGATGCGAACTTTTTAGAATTCTACACCGATCCTCCAGCAAAATAAATCTTGAAAAATATTTTCAAACATCTGTATTGATTGTATGTATGAATATTATTATTGATGCTTGTGTGTACGTGCATTAGGTTACATGCATATATATAATAATGATTCACTCAGTAAGGACTAACTCCCCCTCAATTATTTTTCAGGATTCTTCTTGTCAGACCCCTATTAGTAATAATCTTCGCCAGACTCTTTCTTCCCCGGCTGACTTATGTATATTTTTAACTATCACTTTTCTTGTATTTTATTAGACGCTGCAGTAGTAGTATATTTTGTGGTAGTATGTGATGTTGTTTTAGACTGAAACTGTGTATATGAATATTTGTATAAATATTTTATTATGATATGATATGGAGTTTTCTTTATATTATTAAAAGTTTTAATTTTGAGGTATTTTTATATGTTTATTGAATGTTAAATTGTGTTTAAGGCTTCCTACGGGTTCCAGATTAGTGTGAATTTCCATTCCCTAGCGCCGGTCATGACTCCCGGGTTTGGGTCGTGACAACTTTTCTTAACTATTAACTCACAAAATTTGATCACTCAAAAGCAAGTAAGCATTAAGTTTATTAAATTTTCAAAAGTCCTTAATCGTAAATTATCAACCTAATTTAAAAATCACAAATTAAGTATTAACAAAAGATTATAAAACATGTACAAGAAAATAACATTCAATGTGCTCTACTCATCATAAGGATAGATTGCAAAAATTAAAGTATGTAAATGCTAACATGCAAAAGCAAATATAATTCTAAAATTAAAATTAACGTAAAAAAATAAAAATAACTAAATGCAAAATTGAAATACGCACACAACAATTAATCTTCGCATTGCCTCAATGTGAAAACTAAGCAAGAAGCACAAAATAACATGCACAAAAATAATAAGAAAATAAAAAATAAAAAATAAACAAAAGAGCATAAAGAAGGTAAAAGGAAACTCCCCTCACTAGTCAAAATGAGCCAATATTTGTTGCCAACCCACATGCTCCCTAGCACCTACAAATGGGACATCATTGCCATCGACCATATTTTCATCCGCATTGGGTTCACCGGCATCTTCATCATGTTAGTGAAATTATGTGATGGGTATGTAAAATTTCAAGTGAAATAGAAGAGTTAAGAGGAAAAATTATGAGTCTGTGTGAATGGGGAAGAAGAAGAAGTTAGAGATGTTTAAGTAGAAGAAAGGAGAAGGAAAAATTAAAATAAAGAAAAAAAAAGAAAAACTAAACAAAAGAGCATA